>JAHHUM010000322.1:430213-712137 GCA_036173005.1 Crenichthys baileyi
GGCAAAAAGAAAGCATTAAGGCTAACAGGGAAGTGAGCTTTGTGCTCGCTGAGTTCTGATTGTGGAGAAAAATTTAAGGCAGGATGCCAATTTTCCTTCACACCGAGGAATGCTTTCGATTCATGGAGACCAAGAAAAAGCAGCAGAATAAATAGCACACTTTGCTCACAGTCATCTGCAACCTTTTCTGTGATTTAGAGTCAAATTACCTGAAGCAGCTCCTCTGAAGTCCACCATTTAATTTTTTTCTCTTTAAGGAACATATCTAACTGAGCACCATGTCTGGCTATTGGAACGATACAGTATTATCCAAGAGAACTTTATTATTTACCCATTTTTTTTGTCATTCATCAAGAAGCTCCATAGGTCTGTTTGGCTTCATGAGTCTGTTTATCTTTGCACTCATGTGGTTTGTTCCCCCTCAGCAGTACTCCACAGCAGACGTGGAGAAGAATACCTTGGGGGTGGGAGCTTTAATTAGACCCCACTGCAGCAGACCTGTGGGAGATTGCCAGGCTGGAGTTCACCATTTTGATTGCATTTGATTGCACGTTATGAGCTCCCCCTGCCAGCTCTGAAAATCTGCAGACAAGAAGTATGAAATCTGAACCTCATCAAAATTGTATGGGGTTTACCATCAGATTTCATCATGAAGTGGGTTGTGTCACCTGCAATGAGCTGGCTCAGACTAGAGACCCTCAACTGACCATTACTCAGAGAATCATTAGTTTAGTTTGGTGCAGTACACATTTGGTTTAATCATGCAGAGTTTTATTCATATTACAGTGGCCAGGCTGGTGACGTATCGTCCAAAAGAGACCGGATTTATTCATCTCATAAATAAAACACAGTGGTGTAAACTACCCTTAATTTTGATCGCAACAAAACCAGTCAGTTCAGCTCAAACTATGCTGTATTAATTTCACCTTGGCACCGCTGCTAAGAAATGTACATGAATGTAACTCAAAGGTTGCCATGATTGTATAGCTGTTCATTTAGCAGCCAACTCGAGATCATCCATTGTTCTCCACATTACTATCGTTTATTATTTGGGGAGTATTTGATACACTGCCGATTTTGAAGGTTTTCACACTTGGAAAGCATGTAGAAGTCTTTAATTTTTATCATAGGGACTCTTCAAATGTGAGTGACGGAATCTAAGACAAAAATACCGAAAATCACATTGTGTGATTTTAAAATAAATAATTAGCATTTTATTGCATGACATCAGTATTTGATCACCTAACAACCAGTAAGAATCCCGGCTCTCTCAGGCCTGTTAGTTCTTCTTTAAGAAGCCCTCCTGTTCTCCACTCATTACCTGTGTTAACTGCACCTGTTTGAACTCGTTAGCTGTATAAAAGACACCTGTCTTCACAATCAAACAAACTCCAACCTCTCCACCATGACCAAGACCAGAGGGCTGTGTGAGGACATCAGGGATAAAATAGTAGACCTGCACTAGGCTGAGATGGGCTACAGGAAAATAGCCAAGCAGCTTGGTCAGAAGACAACAACTGTTAGAGCAATGAATAGAAAATGGAAGAAGTTCAAGATGAAGGTCAGTCTCCCTCTGAGGCTCCATGCAAGATCTCATCTTGTGGGGTATCAATGATCAAGAGAAAGGTGAGGGATCAACCCAGAACTACACGGCAGGACCTAGTCAATGACCTGAACAGAGCTGGGACCATAGTCTCAAAGAACACACTATTCAATTCAATTTCAGTTCAGTTTATTTATATAGCGCCAATTCACAACACATGTCGTCTCAAGGCCCTTCACAAACGTCAGGTACATACATTCCAATTAATCTTAATCATTGAACAGTGCAGTCAGATTCAGTTATTTATTCAAATTGGATAAAAAGTTTTTCTATCTAAGGAAACCCAGCAGATTGCATCGAGTCATTGACTTGCAGCATTCACTCCTCCCGGATGAACATGTAGAGACAGTGGACAGTCACTGGCGTTGACTTTGCACCAATCCCTCATACTGAGCATGCATATAGCGACAGTGGAGAGGAAAAACTCCCTTTTAACAGGAAGAAACCTCCAGCAGAACCAGGCTCAGTGTGAGCGGCCATCTGCCACGACCGACTGGGGGTTAGAGAGAACAGAGCAGAGACACAAAGAGAACAAAGAAGCACTGATCCAGGAGTACTTTCTATGGGAAGGAAAAGTAAATGTTAATGGATGTAGCTCCTTTAGTCGTTTCACCTAGAAAGAAAGAACAGATAAACTCTGAGCCAGTTTTCAAGGTTAGAGTCTGAAGAGAGCACATAGAGTTAGTTACAGTAAAAGCTCAGTCAATCGCCATGTCTAGGAGAGAGAAAGGGTTAAACACTGAAAGACAGGGCCATGTGAATCATCACTAGAGGGTGAGCATTAAGTTGTTGCCAGCAGAAGCTCGGACGATTCCCCTCTCCAGAAAGGTGTTACAGGTAGACACAGAGTCAGGCCAGGTGTAGCTTCTAGGAAGAGAAAAGAGAGAGAACAAAGTTAAAAGCTGAAATAACAGCAAATAATACAAAATTGAAGAGTAGTGTGAGAATGTAGCGAAGAGGGTGAAAGTGGTCATTATGTCCTCCAGCAGCCTAAGCCTATAGCAGCATAACTACAGAGATAGCTCAGGACAACCTAAGCCACTCTAACTATAAGCTTTATCAAAAAGGAAAGTTTTAAACCTAGCCTTAAAAGTAGACAGTTTGTCCATCTAGAGCCCACTGATGGCTATTGTTATACTAAAAACCACAGCGATTGGGATACCTCTCTCTGTCAGATTGACCATAACCACTGGAAAAGAGAGGGGGTCATACAGGTAGCAGAAATGGAGGGTGTGTTTGCACCTCAACCATAACTGGATGTTTAAGCTAAACCTGACTCCCCCTTACTCCATCCAACAAGGGGAGAAGAAGACGTAGCTAAAATAAGTAAGATAGCTCAGGATAACCTAAGCCACTCTAACTATAAGCTTTATAAAAAGGAAAGTTTTAAGCCTAGCCTTAAAAGTAGACAGGGTGTCTGCCTCACGGACTAAAAACTGGGAGCTGGTTCCACAGGAGAGGAGCCTGATAACTAAAGGATCTGCCTCCCATTCTACTTCTAGAGACTCTAGGAACCACCAGTAAATCTGCAGTCTGAGAACGAAGTGCTCTGTTAGGAACGTATGGAACAATGAGATCTCTGATGTATGATGGAGCTAAATCATTAAGGGCTTTATATGTGAGGAGGAGAATTTTAAATTCTATTCTGAATTTAACAGGGAGCCAATGAAGGGAAGCTAAAGTAGGGGAAATATGATCTCTCTTTTTAATTTTCATCAGAACTCTTGCTGCAGCATTTTGAATCAGCTGAAGGCTTTTAACTGCATTTTGTGGACATCCTGATAGTAAAGAATTACAATAGTCCAGCCTTGAAGTAACAAATGCATGGACAAGTTTTTCAGCATCAATCCTGGACAGGATATTTCTAATTTTGGCAATGTTCCGGAGATGAAAGAGGAAATCCTAGAAACCTGTTTAATATGGGTTTTTAGATGACATGTCCTGGTCAAAAATAACACCAAGGTTTTTTTACTTTATTATCGGAGGTCAATTTTAATGCCATCCAGGTTAAGTGATTGGCTAAGCAGTTTCTTTTTTAAAGACCCCCCGGTCCAAAGACGACAACTTCTGTCTTGTCTGAATTTAGAAGCAGAAAATTTAAAGTCATGCAAGTTTTTATGTCTTCAAGACATGCTTGTAGTTTTATCTAACTGGTTGGGCCTCATCAGGATTTATGGATAGGTAAAGCTGAGTGTCATCAGTGTAACAGTGAAAATTTATTCTATGCTGCCTTATAATTTTTACCTATTGGAAGCATATATATAGTAAAGAGATTTGGCCCAAGTACTGAACCCTGTGGTACTCCACAATTAACCCTGGAGTTTAAAGATGATTTATCATTAACATGAACAAACCGGAATCTGTCAGACAAATAAGATTTAAACCAGCCTAGCGCTGTTCCCCTGATCCCTACAGCATATTCCAGCCTTTCTAAGAGAATATTATGGTCGACTGTATCAATTGCAGCACTGAGATATAACAGAACCAGTACAGACACAAGTCCATTATCCGAGGCAATAAGAATATCATTAGTGACTTTCAGCAGAGCTGTTTCAGTGCTATGATGAGCTCTGAAACCTGACTGAAACTCTTCAAACAGGTCATTGCTATGTAAATGCTCACACATTTTATTAGCAACTATTTTCTCAAGAATTTTAGATAAGAATGGAAGATTGGATATCGGTCTGTAATTTATTAAGTCACCTCGATCAAGTGAAGGTTTCTTAAGCAAAGGTTTAATTACAGCTAGCTTAAAAGCTTGTGGTACTTACCCATTTACTAAAGATAAATTAATCATATCTAAAATGGGGCTGGTAATCAGAGGGAACACTTCCTTAAATAATTTGGTTGGGATTGGGTCTAACATACAAGTTGAAGGTTTAGATGAAGCTAATATTTCTGATAACTCAGGATGCTCCACAGGATCAAAACAGTCCAAACACAGATCAGGTTCTACAGTTACTTCCAATGTTGTCTCACTTGTTGAAGATGAAGTAATCATCTTCGTGAGTATGTCAAAGATTTTATTTTTAATAGAATCAATTTTATTTTGGAAGAATCCCATAAAGTCATGACTGCTGAGAGCTAAGGGAATGGATGGCTCAACAGAGCTATGACTCTGTGTAAGTTTAGCAACTGTACTAAAGAGAAACCTAGGATTATTCTTGTTCTCTTCTATTAAGGATGAGAAATAAGCTGTTCTAGCTTGGTGAAGTGTCTTTTTATACAACAGTAGGCTATTTTTCCAGATTAAGTAGGAATCCTCTAGGTATGTAGAGCGCCATTTTCGCTCCAATTTTCTAACATTCTGCTTTAAAGTACACAGCTCTGAATTAAACCAGGGAGCCTACCTCCTATGAATAATTTCCTTTTTCAAGGGGGCTGCATTGTCTAATGCACCACGCAATGATGAAGTAACACTCTGAACAAGAGAATCAATTTGTGAAGGGGAAGAAACTAAATTATTGCCCTCCACTCTGTTTTTCTGTGATAATGAGGAAATTAAAAGTGGAACAGATTCTTTAAAGGTTGTTACAGCATTGTCTGATAATGATCTACTATAATGGAATTTTCTTTCAGGTGTGGAGTACTCTGTTAAATTAAACTCAAAGGTTATTAAAAAATGGTCAGACAGCACAGGGTTGTGAGAAAATATTGTAATGTCTTTACACTCAATGCCATATGTCAGCACAAGGTCCAGAGAATGAAGACAAAGGTGAGTAGGTTTGTTAATGTTTTGAGTAAAGCCAATTGAGTCTAAGATACCATTAAAGGCTATATTTAAGCTATCACTTTCAGTGTCAACATTAATGTTAAAATCCCCCACTATAATAACTTAATCTGTATTTAACACTAAATCAGATAAAAGGTCTGAAAACTGATCTAAAAATTGAGAGTAAGGGCCTGGTGGACGGTACAAAACAACAAACAGAAGTGGTTTTAGTGCTTTGCAATTTGGATGAGGAAAACTGAGGATTAAATATTCAAAAGAGTTGTAGCTATTGATTGGTCTGGGACTAATCAATAAATCGGAGTGAAAGATGGTTGCTACTCCTCCTCCTCACCCAGTATTTCGAGGAATGTGAAAATTTAAATAACTAGTAGGAGTTGACTCATGTATAGTAACATAATCCTCTTGCTGCAGCCAGGTTTTCTGTGAGGCAAAATAAATCAATCTGATTGTCACAAATCAGGTCACTAACTAGCAAAGTCTTTGAGAGAGAAGATCTTATGTTCAGTAAGCCACATTTAATTGTTTTATTTTTTTTTTAGTCTGAGTTGTGTTAATTTTTATTAGATTTTCCTGATTTCCTCTTTTTAGATAAGTTTTTAATCTATTCAATTTTGGTTGTGGGCGAGACACTATCTTAATAGGGTAATGGGTGGGTAGCATTTCAGAAGCTGCAGAGAGGAGTATTAAACTACTACACTATGCTGCCATAGATAACGACGATCCAAAGCACAGAACCTGGGCAACTAAAGAGTAAGCATCTCAAGGTCCTGGAGTGGCCAGCCAGCCTCCAGACCTGAACCCAATTGAAAATCTTTGCAGAGAGCTGAAAGTCTGTATTGCCCAGCGGCAGCCCTGATCTGGAGAAGATCTGTATGGAGGAGTGGTCCAAAACCCCTGTTGCAGTGAGTGCAAACCTCGTCAACAACTACAGGAAACGTCTGATATCTGGAATTGCAAACAAAGGTTTTTGTACATAATATATATATATTTTTTTGATGTATCAAATACTGACGTCATGCAATAAAATGCTAATTAATTACTTAAAAATCACACAATGTGATTTTTTTGGATTTTGTTTTAGATTCTGTCTCTCACAATTGAAGAGAACCTATGATAAAAATTAAAGACTTCTACATGCTTTCCAAGAGGGAAAACCAGCAAAATCGGCAGTGTATCAAATGCTTGTTCTCCCCACTGTAGGTTTTGGTCTCTTTGAAACAGGAGACCGTCCCAAATCTAATCAGCACCTCGGATGATGTAGAAAGGCCCCTCAGCCATTACATGTTCACTGTTGTCTAATTTAGACAAGTTGTCTAATCAATGATGTCACACCAGAGGGGGTCAGCTGCACTGATAAGATTTATTTTTACACCAGCAGAAATGGATCCTACAGTATAAATGATGCACAGTGGAAGCTGTAAACATGTAGCTCTTTTTCATTATGATAAAACACTTGACTAGCTAAATCTCACACCTTCAACGTGTTCCCAATCACTCCTGTCAGTGTTACAAAGCTGGTTAGAAGAGCATCTTCTGACACTTAGGGGTCATAGAGGGTCACTAAAATTTAAAACTTCAGCTATAGTCGAGCTGAATACTCGGAAGAAGGTAGGTGTTTCTTCGCTAAGTATGTGGAGAACGATGAATGCATGCAAACTGGTCTGAAAGTAAGTCTAATTGTCCTTTCGTGCTTCACCTGTTTACCTTAACTAGTAGGTTTGGGTAAGTGTAAAGAACTTTGTCTCAGCATATAAATAACAGAGGTACATTCAAGTACAGGGTTCATTATTGCCATGTGTTTACTTTGTGTTACCAGTAAGTTTGCTTATTCAAAGCAAGAATTCTAGCTTCTCAGAACAGTTTCCTCCTCTCAGACATTTCTGTTTACCTTTAAACCACTTTAAAATCGCAGCTTTCTTTATATTTTATTTTTAGTTCTTCCTTACGTCATGTTAAATTATGTGCAACTTGAAGAAAGATCTAAAGCAGAAAGCTCTCCTACAAGCAAAAAAATACTTTCCCATCCTGCCACATTTTCCATATCTGTCTTTTCCTGTAAAAGTCTTGAGGTCTAGTTGGAGGCACAGTTGCTTATTGTTTCTAACAATGAGAATGAACCAGCAGAGAACTGTTTGATAGCGAAAAGTCTGTTTATTATTGACTGAATCCTCGTTGGTTCAATGTAACAAACTCAATAGATCATCCAGAACGTAAAGGCGAGAGATTCAGTTACAGTGGGAAAAGGATTCAGGAGTGCAGTATAGTGTAATTTTGCCACCATTGCAGAGCTTGCTCAATATTTGAAGCAGATGGGCATGAATGAATCAACTTGCATTCAGTGAGGTGAAGACTTCTGGACTGTTGGTGGTACTCTCACTAGCCATAGCATAAACTGTGTTATATCAACATTTCCAGCATAGATTATCTATCACACTATATTTGTGTGAATAAGTTGCCACACATCCATTTAACATATCCCTGTTAGAAAGGTCTACTTTTGTCAAGAAAACAATCATTTCTTGTCTATAACAAACACAACTTCATCATCTTTATAGTAAGTTCCTGTTTTAGGTGCCTGACTCAAAAAGCTATTCTGGGTTAGAAAATGGAAATGCTGTCATTTAACACTAAGTATTTTTAGATTGTCTGGCTCTATACTGGCTATAAGATGATATATGCACCTTAAAGCAAAGCCTCCAGCCAAACATGCATTGCAATAAGTTTTTATTTTCATTATTAATGAAGAAAAACTGAAAAGGTCCAAGTTTCTGTTCTGCTGTTTTTAAAATATATCGGTATGGTGGTACTTGGACAGGTTGTCTTTCCTAAGGTGGGACTCATCATAAAATGTTTGAGAACCAGCATTACATAATGAAGTCATTGCTGCTGCTGCAACATTAATGATACATCCATGTTATGTCACTGTTCCCAGATTGCTGAGGGGCTGAGCATCAGCCTTGTAGTTTTGTTAGAAGGGGAAGAAAGTGACTTTGATCTGTGATCTAAAAGTAAATACATGTCCCAATTATTGCTGCAGAATTGATTTCCAGCAAAGATCCTGGGAATTTTTTTTGTTCTGGTGAGGACAGATTGGACAGTTTGTCACCTTAACTCTGGGTCCTTAAAAAAAGCAAATGGGTCATCAGAATCAGACACTTTGCTGCTATCTAGAGCAATTATTTCTCCTTTGTGTTGTCTGAAGAACAGTGTCATCATGGTTGAAGTAGATTATAGGTTCTAGGGAGAAAATAAATAAAACTGCTGCCACAATTCCCATTCCTCCAATCTAAATGTCTCTGCTGCTGGCTTGCGTTGGCCTGTGAGACAATGCATCGTTACTCCGCTTCAAGGACAGAGCTCCGTCTGGAGACATTTGACGATCGGAGGAAGTTAGATCACTGGCAGGTAGCTCTCCAAAGGGGAAGTGAGGGATGTGAGTTTCACCAGTAAGCCTCTTCAGTCTGTTGGAGTCAAGGAGAAAGTGGCTGCTTACAGCTCATGTTTGCATTTGTGCAAGTTGTCGACAAAGGCTGGTGGGTAAACAGATGGTGGAGTAGAGGGACCCCGAGGAGGACAGAAGGAACCAGATATTTGCATACACCTGGTTTAAATACACCTTTTCACTGTCTGACAATAAATTGGACTAAACCGACCTGTTTTGGGTCAGTTAGGATTAGCAAAGATATTTCTGTTCACCAAATGCCACAATACTGAAAGATTTTTTATAAAACTTTCTGTTAAATTAGTAGTACATACATTTTAAACTTGCATGACATGGTTAAGGCATTTTGGATCTTTTTCACAAGCTTCTCATTGTAGTTTTCTGAAATGTTTGCCCATTCCCTAAGAGCTTTGTGATGGCTGTCCTTAAGCCACATTGTAACTAATTTGACTTCATGGTTAGGGTCATCATCCTGCCCGATGTCTTAAGATTTTGCTTCAATATAAAGTGTACCAGTCCCTCCTGCAGCAAATCACTTCCACAACATGATGCTGCCACCCCCATACTTGCTCATCTTGGGGACACAGAACCTGCCTCCTTCCTGAACAGTATAATGCCTTGACATCCCCATGTTGTTTATACTTGCATGGTTGTTTGAACAGAAGAATGTGGCATATTCAGGCATCTGGACATTGCACCCAGCGATAAACCAGACATGTGAATGTCCACAATTCTCTTCCTGATATCTTGGCCAATGTTTCTATTTCCCTATGATGTCACAAAAGGAAGCAGTGTGCTTAAGGTGTTGCATTAAAATACACCCACAAGTTGGCCTCCATTTAATTCGAATGTTGAAAATGATCAGAAGCTTACAAAGTCATGACATCATCATTTGGGCTTTCCCAGTTTATTTCCAGACATGGTAATCCTAGTGTATGTCAACTTCTGAATTTAATAATTCAGGACCTTGCATATGGAAATAAGTAAAATCTTGACTGATCAAAAATAGGAAAAGTGATTGGCCAATTCACCATTTGTGTTAACAAGAAACTGAACAGGTATACCTAATATAGTGGCATGTAAATGTGTATTTATTTTTAAATACATGAAGACGTTTTACTGAAATCTAAATCTGCATTATTTGCTTTTGCATTCATGATTTTTTCCTAAAATATCTGCTTCCAAAGGTTCTCAGAAGGACCAAGGCCTTTATTCCCTCCTTTGCCAGCGGAATGTAGAAAAGTGTTCTGTGTGTTTGCACACCAAGCTTTCTGCATTTTCAAAAGCTGCTAAAACAAATCGAAGTGAGGAAGTAGCAAATGTATCTATCAGGGCAGGCTGCAATTTTAGCCTCAAAACATGGCTGATTGATAGCTCTGATAGCTGCAGAGGAAGGATTGTGTTTTCTCGTTTACACAAACACTTTTCCTTCCCACCAAATGGAAGGACTGTGGAAAATAAAAGTGATTGAGGCAGGAATACTGTATATCCATAGTGGGGGAAAATGTGAAGTGACGATTGTTATACTAGCTTCATATCATCACACAACGGAGGCCAGGAGAAAAATGTGACAGTGCCAGACTGAGACCTGCAGAACCCCTTGAAACAGGATTGTGTGCACAAACAGGGAATTTGGCTTGGGTTTCAAGCGCACACAGTGTATAGATATTAAGTTGCAGCTAGGCTATCTGAGTAGATCACCCAAACTTCAGGATGATTCAAAACAAGGGACACAATCATGGAACGAGCTAGTCAGGGTACGGAGAGCCAGAAGATAAAAATGGCTGATTGCCAAGCCAAAGCAACTGCAGTTTACCTGTTTCAGAGAAACTCAGATTTTATATTGATAAATAAATAAAGTTTATTGTGAAGGATTGGATGTATAAAACAGTAATGGTTCTAGATTACTGCTGTCTATATATAACGACCACGTTTAGATTGATGCAAATAGTTTATCAGTGCAGAGAAATTCAGAATGTGATCGTGGTCATTTTCTTAGAGTATGGGCTCTATAGCGCTGCATGTTGGACAGCGATCAATCAGAGGCATCGATTCTGGAGAGGGTCCAGTAGTAATGGTGGATTAATATGGATTAGTCACGCTGTGCATCTAAACACTGAAGTTATTGAAGTGGCTGCTTCAGAATGCTGACTTGGGAAGAAAAAGAAGCTTTAATGTACATCCTGGGCCTCCTACTCCAAAGTCCTCAAACAAATTTAATTTGTTCATCCAGCGTTTCTGCTGGATGTGTTCGTGCTCTCAGATGGATTGAGTCCAAGTTCTCTTTAAATACAGTTTACTCTTAGATATAAATGACTGAGCATTTATGACTAAGGGATTCATATTAAGAGGTGTTACAAGGTTTTAATGAATACATTTTAATTTCATATGAATAATTTAATTTCAAATTCCTCAGTATTCATCGCTCTCATAGCCAGAAACAGATGGATGATATTTTCATGTTCTCATGGGAGTCTTACTTTCTGCTTAAATGAAAACAAACAATGGTAGTCATGTTCCCCCTTCTCATTTCTTACCTCTGTAGTCCTGGTCAGGTAGCAAGTTGTTAATATTTAAACAGACAACATTAACTTGAACCGTCCTGCATGGTTAATACTTCTGTGTTGTAGATATGGCCCCTTTAAGGGTGTATTCACACTTGCCACTTTTGGTCCACTTTAAATGGACCAGGGTTCGTTTTCCCCCTTGGTCTGGACCTTTTGTGCAGGTGTGAATACTCTCAAGCTAACCCTGGTCCGGACCAAACAAGCGGACGACGACCCACTTTTTGAGGTGGCCTCGGTCCGCTTCCAAGCAGACTGTGATGCGGTTTGCTTATGATCTGAGTACGATCCGACCCAACTACATAAAACTTACGTCTCTTTGGACTTAAGCCACCACAGCTGGTAGCAAAGGTGAACGTTGTACTGAAATCATACCTGATCAGCTGTTTGTTCCTTAGCAACACTGCTACCGCCATGTTGTTGGACAGAGCACGCAGAGCACGTCGTCACCTTTGGCTTGAAGCGCCCATTCGCCGACGCCGTTTTAAAATTAGAAATAGAACGTTGCAAAATCTGTGTTGAATGAGCTGCTCTTGAGACTCACAATGACGATATTGCAGCTGTTATAAATATGCAAAACAGAAGGGCTGCACGCAACAGTTGTTTCCCTCAATATCCGGGTCTGTGCTCTGTCCCACCCCCGTTATTTCTGTCCAATGGGAGCAATGATCGTCACCTGCGTGGCTTTGTTTACAAGTTCTACTTCACTTGCAAAAAGTACAATGTGAAAGCAAACTGCACCAAACGAAAAAAATTAAGTCCACTTTTGGTCCGGACCAAACAAGCGGACTAAAGGACTTTCCTGGTGTGAATGCACCCTTATTTCCTTTCCAACATCAGTGTTTGTAGTCGTACTTGAGATTGAGCGCCTTGTAGCACAGCTTGTATAAGGTCTCATCCACCTACCTCTAAACAACGCTATTTCCTTTTCAACTTAAGAGGGTCACAAATGCTCATCTCCAGTTAGTTGCCATGTTAGGAGAGTTTTTAACTTCCAGCACCAGCTCAGAGTTTTGATCGTCAGCCATCATCATTGAGGTAAGCAGCTACAAGGGAAGGAAGACACCAAGTGGTCTGTTTAACACAATAAAATTGACAACACCACTGTTTTGGAATGAGTAACAGTCACTTCTGTTCTGCCGGGATATTTAAATTGCTTTGTGCTTTGGGTTCAGTATAATTCCTTAGTTTTTAGTTTCTTGAAGATTTGTTTCAGTGTATCCCAGTTTTACTCAGAAACTCCTGAAAACAGTAACCAACATTGACTGGTTACAGAACTCTTCCTTGTGCTCTTCAGCAGATATAAATAGGGAAATAGGGAATAGGCCCCACATTCGATGGGGGCCTAAACTGATCCAGGAGAGGTAGCAGCACAAGACCCAACCTGACACAAAAAACAGGCACACACAATCACACATACCCACCCTCATGCGTACACATAAAAACTACAAAGTCCTCAAACAAATTTAATTTGTTCATCCAGCGTTTCTGCTGGATGTGTTCGTGCTCTCAGATCGATTGAGTCCAAGTTCTCTTTAAATACAGTTTACTCACAACCACACACCCAACGTAAAGACAAACAACAATGGACGTCGTACACTCACTCACACTCCCCATACATACTCTATACTCCCAGGTCCAGGTGCCGATACCCCATAGTGACAACCAGCCTCCGGACCCAGGAGGTGGTACCCTTCCCTCCAGGGGTGGGGACAGGCAGACCGCCCCAGCACCTGAACCTGGTCTGGGCAAGTCCGGGCTCGTGCCTGAACCTGAGCGACCCCGGCCCGGACCCCGAACCCCCGCCCTGACCCCAGTCCCCAACCACTCCCATCCTTATCCAGGGATGGGGCCATGTACAAAAGAGGGGCCCACACGGTCCAAACAAGCCCGCCAACCAGAGAACCACAGAATAAAATAGTCGATTGCAACCCCATGAGCCCTCCACCCCAATGAACCCGACATGAATCTCCCCACTGGGCCACCCCCAACCAGGACACAGATATCGAACACATGCCCCCGAACCCAAACGCCATGAATCACCCCCCCACAGCACATGGGCACACTCCCACACAAGAGCTTAATCCCCGAAAGGCCGACGAAGCAACACCCACACAGCGCAAGCGCAGCATTGTTCTGATTTTTAACTGCTGCACAGATGTATAAGGTGTGAACCTTCAGGACATTCCTGAGGCAAGAGACCTGGACATATTTGGATTAACTGACTGCAGTATTCCTAACACAAGGCTCTATTCTCTCATCTTCAGAAAAAATTACAGATGTTTTTCTGTAACCTTTAAGCTTAACATCTGATCCTCTCCTAGAACATGTTAATCCTGTTTGAAAGGACCAAAAATGATCAAAACTTGGAAAAAAACACACATTACATGTTAACATAGCAACTGAACTAAAATTTTAACTGCAGTATACAGTTAGAGAGGACTGTGTTAAACACAAACAGCTTCACCTGTGAGGTGGCATTAGTAATGCAGCACAGCTAGCAGCCACAGAAAGTTAGAAAAGTATCAGTTCATGAAATGTGTGAACCATTGCCTGCTTGCAAACAGGAACATAGGTGTAGCGCAATTACATAATCATTTATGTTTATGACTGTAATACACAGTAGTTAGTGCTCATATTATAGGATTATCATGCAGCCAAACTAAAGAGTTATGTTTTTATCCTCTGAAATAAAAACTGTAGAATATCTTGAATGTAGTTTTTTTTTTCCAGGTTAAAAAGCCCCTCTGACTCCTCTCCTCTCCAACCACGATGCCAGTTTCCACCTCTGGACCCAGCGGACCTCTTCTTTTCAGTCTTTACTTGCAATGTGTCCTTTGCCTTTAGCAGCAAAGCACACTTTGGCCAAAATATGAGTTTGATTGTTGACTAGACCCAATAACGAAAGTACTTTGAAATAAATTAACTTCATTCAAACCAACTGTTAGCTAATTCTGGTGACCTCAGAGACCCCACAATATTTCTAATTACTTTAATACATTCCTTCGTTCTTTTTCCCTCAAACAAAAGAGCACAAGAATCATATAGCTTTTATAGCTCCCTGCAATCTTAATGCCTTTATGAGTAGGGCTGTAAATGCAAAGCTATTGGATATTGACTCCCCCTCTTAAACTGCTTTCTAATTTAACCTTTTCCCACAATTTACCTGAAGTATACATGTTATCTTTTTCATTTGCTCTAAACTCTCAGCAACATTTATACAATCCTCACAACTTACAGTATTTACTAACACCCATAGGATTTTATGGTGAAACTGCCTCTCAGCCGGTAAAGGTGTGTGACAGGCTCTGAAATGGCTTTGAGTAGTAAATTAAATTACAGTAGGATGCAGAATAGGCCAGAATGGCAGGTGTACAGCAGTCTCAGTCAGTGTGAACAGACTCGACTGGCAGCATCTGTGATGACTTGTGTTGCTCATTTTGGCTGTCTCCCCACACCATAAACATCTCTGTGACTGAACCTACGTGGTCAGCATGAATTATTGGGAAACATCTGGAACAGAGGGGCCAGAAAACACTGACTAAATCCATTCTCAGACATTAGACCTCTGGGTTTTGCTTTAAAAAGTGTTTCATAAATTATCTTCATTTAGGTTTTTTTTTTCCAGTTCATTTGTTGATACTGTAAAACCAATCCAGTGGTCAGTTTCTTGTTTCAAGGCTATCAGAGTTTGTAAATTTCCCATTTCTAAATCTATTAAAATGTTGCATCACATCGCTCTTGGAGTTTAAGCTTCTTTTTTCCAGTCAAATGGGGATTAGAGATGGGCTTCCCTCCACCTACAGTAGCTACAAGCTGTCAGTCTCTCATGAGTAAATTAGCATCTTAACATTAACTGCATGCATTCTGGCTAAAACCCACAATTGTTGTATTTACCAAGTTTTTCATAAGTACAACCTACTCAACTCTCCTGCTCAACCCACAAATACATTTTCCTTACAAATGTTGCATCATTTAAAATAAAAAGGCTCTCCAGCATAAGAATTGTTGCCAATAAGCATTGTTACAACAAATTAATCAGGCTAATTTTTATTTCTTGTCTTTTTGCAATAAATGTATTTTTATTCAACTTTTTCAGAATGGTCAACATGTATAAAACTGACAGCAATGAGTTGTTTTGAAAATTAATAAATTGTGAAATTTAATCCACACAAATTATAAATATGCAATGATGTTCAAAGCAAACTTGGTTGACACCAGTTATTGTTGCATTTCTCAATGAATCAAACAAGAACTATTTCTATTTTGAAGTGCAAGAGAGAAAAATGTTGGAGACAAGCTAACAGTTTAGTTTGAGAAACATTCTTGTGGTAATTATGAAGCTCTAATTAACATACAAAGGTTGTTATGAACCCTTAAAGAGCCAACGGTCGGCAAATATCGGTTTAGAAACATTACAGCAAACCTATAAATGATGTTGCCATAACAACAAATCATCTGTAAACACTACATTAACTCAGTGGACAACATTGCACACTTACTCAAAGACACTTCTCTTACCAGATGATTTTCACTCCTCATCACATGAGATACAAAGTTCTTCAGGAGTCTTAAATCCCAGATCTTGAGTCAGGTCTTGTCTTCAGAGCACGAGGCTAGGTCAAGTCTGAAGGCTGTTTTTAAAGCACACTCCCCACCTCTGATGTCAACCGTAAAAAAAAACAAAAAACGTAAAAAAATAACAAAGAACAGAAGAAGAAAAAAATTGCCTCATTGCAAAACTTTCTAGAAGCAAAAACACAGATAGTCATTGTTTGGCTACCAGATAACTGCCACTATCACGAAACAAATTATGTACACGCAAAAAGTTAGCATGACTGTCTTTGAAAATAAACATCATCAACAGACTTGCTGTCAGAGACTAGCTGGCTAAGTTCCATTTTTTACAGTTTTGACCAGAGTACGGCTGGAGCAACAGCTAGCAGGAAAGGTGAAACCCATTTGAAGCTGCCAAGGTCATCTTGCGGCCAGATTGGGGTGGTTGTGGATCAGCAGAGCAGAGTATAGGTAGGTTAGCACTGCCTGCATACAAGCTTGGCCTGATCAACCCTGGCTGGCTCGCCTGGGTGAGGGTGTCTTCTAAAGGACCCGAAACACCCAAGAAGACATCACTGAAGATGTTTCCAGGTATATCTATGTACATTACAAGCAAGAGCATCAGATTTATTCATACAACGACAAATGTGTGGACCTTTGTTGTCCAGGACCTTCAGACTATTACAGTTTTAGAGCATTTATGCAAAAAAAATCACCAAAGTGTATATCAGTAAACATTGAATATTCAAGCTTCTATTATTTAAAAATGTGTGAGAGCATTGTGATGGAATACAGATCTCCTGTCAAAGGCTAAATCAACTGTTGATGAAAAGAATTAGTCCTTAAAAGAGTTCTTCCCCATTTTGACTAGTTTAGGTCAAAAATCATGCACACGGGCTAAATAGAAATTTAAAAGAATCTTATTTATATAGTCACTTGTATTTTTCAGATTCATTTCTGCTAGTGGACGACATAACTTGGGTGAAAGTATACTGATCCTGCAAATGGCAACAAAAAAAAAGTCAGAAATAGACTTGTAAACGGAAAGATTGCTGAACCCAAAAAAGTGACAGTTAAGTTTGTCCTCTTTCCAGAAATTGTTTTCAGGATGGATCAAGAATGCTGTCTAGTTCTTACTTCAGTTCAGCCAGGTTAAAATACAAGAATTCATGTTCATAGTTCATCACCTAAACATGAACTGAGCTCATAGCTCCAACATGAACAAGCTCATGTTCATATATCAGCGACACTTACCTGTATGATGGTTTAAAAGAAACATTAGAACTCATACACACACAGTGCAACTCTGATATCTCCCTCATTTCCTCTTTCAAACTCTTACCTCAAAGGGAAATGTTGCAAATCTTTTCTATATCAATTTTCAAACCTTTGCTTTATTAAAAAAAAACCAGCAGGTTAGGTCTTTACATAGAAAGCGCCATTGGATGGCGGCATTGTGAGCTGTGCTCACTTGAAGTTCAATAGCTGTTAAATGAGCGACATTCAGTTAGAAGTTCACATTCAGTTAGAAGTGCCGCTCATGACACTGTGGACCAATATGAGATCCTGATGACCGGTATTCACAGTATCATGGAATTAAAACTAAAATTTAGAAGAGAAATGAATAAAACAGGCTTTTTATTGTAACACCAGACATGCTAAACTTAGCTGCATGAATCAAACATTTTATTCAGAACAGCTTATTTAAAAAGAGAGATGTAAGGAGCTTTGTGGCAGACAAACTATGACTGTTTTAAATGGATGGAAATATTTTCAAACCGCTGACTATCTTTCTTTTAAAGCAGCAACATGCAGGGGAAGGGGCACACTTCTCAGTTCAGGAGACATTTCTGGTCTCTCTGACACCGTCTTGGACATTACATGTAAAGGAATGTAAACTGTAGGAATAATATAACAGTTACTGGTTTTTTGACCAAGATATAGCGACCTATCTTCTCAATAGTTACCATCTGGTTTACATCCAGAGGCAAAGCTTTCCTATTTTCTAAGTATTCTAAAAGAGAGTAGCTGAGCAGCCAGTATGTCCACCAACTAGCTAGACGTTTAATGACTGCCAATCATAACAGCCCAAAATGTACTGCGTTTTTTACCACAGGAGTCTGGATGAGGGATGAAGCATATCCTATAAACTCATACTCTCTCCTCGCTCCCTTGATCTGCTACAGCGCATTGGACCATTGTTCCCCAGCTAATTTATCACAGAGCATCAGATGACTGGTGCTGGTGTATCAATTTGGTCCAAGAATACCCTTGACATATTGTATGAAGTAGGCCGTATATATTTGGGGAATTCTCTCGATCGGCTTACCACAGGCTTGTACCAGTTAAGTTAAGCAACTCTGAGTAGAACAGATGCCGACATTATTTTATGCTACCCGCTGTGTGGAAAACCACATCTGGCACTGCAATCATCTCAGCAGCAGTTTGCTTTGCAATATGGTGTTCAAAGGCTAGTTTGGATTGTTATTTTCATCTAAATTATCTGGTTTCATTTTCTATAATTTTAGGCAGTGGTGTAGTGCCAGTCATGTTGCCAGAATAAAAAAATAAAAAAAAACTCATCCTTTTGTTTTTATATCCATCTGAAAGTCCCAGCAGAAAGTGATCTGACTACAAATACTGTTGTTGAGAGCTGTATTCTTGGGGTTCTGAATACCCAGAGGTGCCACAGGGTTGAGTCTCAAAGAGCCAATTAGTCTTACAGAAGGTTGTGATACATATATCATTCTGTTTCTAACAGCTCTGAGGGAACAATTTTACTGTTTTAAGTAGTATTTAGAGGTCTCTGTGATTATCAATATGGCATGCTCTAAGAACAGGAAATTGATTAAGAAATCTGCGTGGATTGTCCGCTGATGTACGGTATGATGTCTCCAACGGGTTAAAGTTGAATCAGTCATGCCTAAACTTTGTTTTCAGATTGTATGGAGGGTACAATAAAAACCAAATACTTCTCCATTCTCAACAATAACTTCTTAGCTAAACAAACATAAAGCCAGTATCACATGTATCAAAACTTTATGTGCACAACATATTTTATGTTGTGCACATAAAGTTTTTGTGCACAACATCAAGCAACCTTTTATTTTCATGACTGCTGCTTTTCAGCTAAACATCAGGAATTTATAGTAGTATTTATATTATTTGGGATATATCACTTGGAGGAAAACATGGGAATTTATAATATCTAGGGTCAGTTTGAAGTTTCTTGTTTCAAAGTTCATTACCCCTGGAGCAGTTTACTCCTTGGCTGCTTTTTATTAGGTAAACATTCAGTTGTGATTTTGTATAACATTGAGATTGCAATATTGGGTATAGTTAACCAACATCTTCTTTCCTCATTTTCTTTCTTTCATCACAATTTCCACACAACTCTTCATTAGCTTTAGCATCTGTGCTACTAACATCTGTCATGTCTGGTCAAATTTATGACTGTATTTAAAATATAACAACTTTCCCAATTTTAGATCCAAGCTGTCCTTTGTGATAGTGATATGGCATACATTTTCCAATGATCACTGTATTTAAACATTCTGCGCAGCTGCAGTTCTCATGAGTGCTAATTGGTCAAATATACATAAAATTTAGAACTACGTGTATAACAATAGATCTAGCTCACCAGTTGAGACAATGCATTAGCTTTTAACATGGTAAAGGTTTCCCTTATTACAAACTATAGTTTAAAGAATCTGTAATTGGTGTAGTATATTCCAGTCCAGATTGGACTAATCCATATATTGCAATGGTTATGTTTGCCTAATTTTAAAGATGGTTTAAATGCCAAAAGATAAGATATACTTTATTGATTTCACAATGGAGAAAAGGCACCAAAAAAATTACCTTTGTATTTTTACAATCTTGACCCGAAGATTCTCTGTTTTGTGCAGAATTAACTAGCTTAGTTATAGATTAAAGTAATTAGAAGTAATCATATGTAGTCTAGAATATGATGATTATTTTCTGCAAATTCATCACAGTTATCAGTATTATCACAATTAAGATTTTTTAACAATATGCAAAAACCATCATGGGTTGAATAACCCATCCAGTCCACACAATGCAAAGAAATCACATTACCAAAAATTATGTGTAATAAAATGGAATAACACAGCCTAAATGCATTAAACACACTGACTTAAATGTATTTAATACTTTATACAGAAGCCTTTGTTGGTGATGACAGCTTCAAGCTGCTCCTGTGTGTAGAAACTTGTCAGATGCTTTGGTCTGGTGTAGTTTGTCATTCCATTCTTCCACACAAACTTTCTTCAAATCCTGAAGGTTCTATGGGTCCCTTCTATGAACTCTGGGCTTTTAGTTTTGTCCATAGATCGTCCATTTACTATTCGTTCAGTTAGATGAAGACTGCCATGGCTTTATGCTGAACATGAGCTACATACCATGATGTTCCTACCTCCAAACATTTAGTATAGTGTTTTGGGGGTAATATGCAGTGGCTTTTGATCTCCAGACATGGTGTTTATTCAGACATTCAAAGAGTTTAGCTTTGCTCTCATCTGACTGAACTATGTTCCCCTAGTATTTCACAGGCTTGTCTAACACACTTTAAAAGTAGTTCAACATGCTTTTTTCTTCAGCAGTGGAGTCACAGCACAGACACATCCTTATTCAGCAGTTTTTCTTCTCTTCATTGGCAAACTGTCCAGCTTAAGACAAATAGCAGAAATCCATTTAAATAAACCCTGCTTTTGTACTGGGAATGTTTGGATTTATTACTTTCATATGAAAAAAAGGGAATATGTTTTTGAAAAAGATTGCAGATAAGGACATAAACTACTAAAATGGAATTTGCTTTGGTAAAAAGAAAGAGGTTCGAATATTGCTTCAGCCAAACCTCTTTATGTGGGCCTGTGGTCCCGCTGCCTGCAGTCTGGGGAATCACTACCACCTTCAAGTGCAACAAATCCTCGGACCTGAGAGTACCAAGCCCCGCGAGCCTCGCTGAGGCTGGAAATGAAGACAGGCTGCCCCCATGAAGAATGATGCTTTTTTCAAGCAGCAGCTGTCCCATTTTTAAGCAGCAGACTCACACAGTGATGAGCTGTCTGTCTCTGCTTTCTCCCTACCTCTTCACTGTCTTCTCCATCTGTGGAATGGCTACGAAGGGCCTTCCAGATTGGGCCTAATAAGAGTCACAGAAACTGAGCAGAACCTTAAAGTCTGTGAAAAGATTATGTGGAGACCTCCTCAAACATTTTCGAAGGCAAAAATGTTATTGATGCATGTTAAGTCCTCGGGGGTGGGGGGTTTCATTTAAAGGACATTTAGGCTCTTTCATCCCTGACATGAAGGTGGAGAGAACGTTATTGAGACTTCACAACATGGCAGAGGTTTCTCCTTTCAGAGGGTGGCTTGAAAGGGACGAGTCATCTGTCTCCGCCCTTTGAGAGGGAAGTCTGATAATTGGCTCCATTGGCTGCTCCCTTTCTCTTGCCTGCTTTTAAAGTAATTGATATTTATGACATATCTATAGTCTATCTTTGCTGGTGTCAGCGCCACATAAGGGAAAACATACATTTTTATGACAGAAGATTTGCTTTTTTCCTTATTTTTCCTTTCCCGGAAGGGACCTTCTATTTTTTGCCCATTTTAACACATTCATAGATTCAGCAGAGTCATGCACCACTGTACTACTATATGACCGAGTGGCATAAGGGGCTGTTATTTTGAGCCACACTGCCTTGCAATCTATGATAGTAATTTCAGGGATACACAAAGTATTTCTAGACAAATTAAACCAAATACAAACAGTGTCTTGCAATGTATTTATACCAACTTTTTCCATATTCTGTGAAGTTGCAGCCATAAACTGTATTTTATTGGGATTTTATGTGATAAACCAACATAGACATAGAATAGTGCATAATTGTGAAGTGGAAGGAAAATTTTTTTTTTTTTTTTTTTTTTTTTTAACAAAAGGAAACTTGGAAAGTGTAGTGTTGTGGGTCACACCTGCCATTTTGGTCAGGTAAACGACTCTACTGCGCAGCGACGGGCGTCAGAGCTCTGACGTCATCAGAACTTATAAAAAGCTGAGGAAACAAACTTTTAGCCACCAATTGCAGATGTAGTTTACGAGACTACGGTGAGAAGGCAATCTCTGGAGAAATAGAAACTCGCGGGCAGGTTTACTTTTCCTCCCCACTGGCCATTCCCTGAAGAGCTTCAAAGCTGTCTGACACCACAGTATCAGAAGATTCATATTCCCCGATCGAAGAGCGTTAAGACACAACCCAGGCACAGGTGAAACCCACAGGAGACGAGTTTCCTCCTCGTTTTTCAGTCGATTGCAACAGTTCCTCATATTTTCCCCTGTTTTAGTTTACCTTTTTTGAGTTTATCATAGACACATGACACTCTGGTTCCCCCGTTTTTTCTTCAGACCTACAACTCATCCTTAAGCCGGTGAAGAGAAGAAATCGACGTCAAAGTAATTTCGTTCTTTTTATATTAAATCAGTCAGTTTATTTAGAGGTCTGGGCAGGGTGAGACATAGTTAAGGTGAAAAAGGATCACCATAAGTTAATCCAAGGTATTAACTTGTTGCATGCAATATTGATTGAAGTGTTTTATGCTGAACTGTTTTGATTTACTGTTTGAATACTGTGGAAGCGCAACGATCGGTTGCTCTCAAGTTGGACGAGTTCGTCCTGCTGATCGCCAATTAGCCAGGAGTTAAAGCTGATATTTGGAAGTTTTTTTCATTTGAAACCCAACGGCAGTCTGGACCTCGTGGCCTGGCCACTCCATTGTTCATTCAGCTTTTTCCACCAAGCTCCCGCCTTAGAGTTTTATGACCCTTTGTTCCAGATTTGGGGCTATTAGCTGCTGGTGGCTAAGGGACGTGGTCCTACCATTCTACCAGCTAATAGCTGCTGTCGAGACACAGAGGTTTTCACAGCGTAGTGGTTTTTGATCATCTTTCCAAGTTAATCCAAATTGTGTTATTCTCATTTGTCCATAAACTGCTGGTTTGATCTCCATCTACCTTCCAACACACATCCTTATTTTTGATTATTAGTGTACCCCTTTTTGTAGAATAGTGCATGCTTAGTTAGGTGAACATTTTTGGACCAGAATAGTTTGATTGAAAGAGGGACTATTGGTTTAATACATTTTCACATAGATAAAGAGACAGCGTTTGTGTTTATTTTGTGTAAGAGTGATTATCTGTCAAGAGAAGGTTAGAATCCCACCATTTGGTGAAACGGTTGATAACACATTGACATTTGGCGTGGTTCTGGTTTATAATTATTTTTAATTATTGATAATTACCTAATGGTAATTAGTGATGTGAGCCTAATAATCACACCTCTAGAGTATCTCTGATCTTTTTTTCGTAAGAAAATTATTTCTTCTAATTATGATTTTTAAGTATAATTTATGATAAATATTTATAATCAATCATAAACCTTACAGTAGCTTTGGTTTTATTTCAACCCCATTTACTGATACCCCTTTAGAAAATTCAGAGCCAAATTGTGTTTTATTGACTGCATGCAAAATTCTGTGTAGTGAAAAAGTGCAGCTGCACAACACCCTGAACACACTATCCCTACACTGAAATTTGGTTGTGGCAGCATCATGCCGTGGGAATGCTCTCCTACAACAGGAAAGCTGGTCAAAGTTGATGGAAGGGGGAAGGAGCCAAATCCAGAACCACCCTGGAAGAAAATCCGTTGGAGGCTGCAGAAGACTTTAGACTGGGGTAGAGGTTCACCTTCCAGCAGGACAACCACCTTAGACATACAGTCTGACCTACAATGGGAGGGTTTAGATCAAAGCATATATATGTATTAGAATGGCCTAGTCAAAGAAAAAAAGAAAAAAAAAAGAGGCTGCAGAAGAATGTTATGGGTTTTGAAAATATTTAGGAGGAATAAATACTATTACAAGTTACTGTAACTATCATCACTTGATTTCAGCCTTTAATCACGCATGCTGTTTAAACTGTAAGCTGAGATCTTAGTAAACAAGTACAGCTCAACAATGTGAATGTCGTACATGAGCTCCAATATATTTTATGCCTCATTTCAGAAAATGAAACTCAAATAATTTAACTACAGAGTGAAATATTTCAAGCATTTATTTATTGTAATTCTGGTAATTATACCTTACAAAGAATTAAAAGTGTATCAGAAATGGTCAATATTGTAAAAACAGGTTATAACATATTGATAGTTCAGTGGAAGGAAAAAGTGTGCACCAGCAACAGGAACAGCAAAATGAGAGGATTGTCAAGATAAATCCATTCAGCATCCTATAACCAGATTAAGAGAGAAGCACAATTAAATATATTATCTACACTGAGGACCAAACCACCCAATCACAATGATGGCTCACTATTGGGATGGGTGTTAACTGCAACAGACAAACAATGGCATTCCCCAGCAACTCAGCCTGTTGTTATACTTTAAATATCTTTGTTTTGGGGTTTTCTTTATGCCAGGTCAGGTGAGTTTTATGGTATTTTCCTTTAGAGAAAACCCTTCATCGGTACATAAAACTGTAGTAACTGCTGGATTTATTTTTTGAGGTGTAGATAAAAGTTTTTGTACCCGGGATGCCTTACAGTCATTGGTGGAACAGTTGTGATGGTTCTCCATCTGATGATGGAAGGAGCAGCTTCTTGAAGATGGGAACAGCAGATCGTGTTGAAGTTGATACAATTCTATCTTCTCCTTATCGGGCTTCAGAAGCGATGCAGCATAATAGCTCCTCTATATTTTGGTTAGCAGGGCCTTGCGGAGACCAGGTATGATTTGGGTAAAATTCAGCCTTTAATTTGATGCCTTTATTTAGTGGGAAGCAATCCCACTTTAGTTTTTAGCATTAGAGATGCCACACATATTGCACTCCCTGCTGTTACTCTCTACAGACAGCACTTCATCTTCATTAATATTTCACAGGTTAGAGAAGACAAGGTTTCTCAGATCACCCAGAATCTTCTCACAGGGTTTCTACAGGACATTGGTCGGGGTATGAGATGACCATGGTAGAAGGTACATTTTGTATCCGTCGAATTGTTTTTTGTATTAATTTGGCCATGTGGACCCATATTCAGTTTATTGGAAGATTTTTTTTTTCAAATGTCCTGGTTGCTCATGGAGTTTATGATGCCACACACTGTAACAGTTTCCAAGGTCCTTTGGAAGAGAAACAAGCCCACAGCATCATGGATCATGGGGTGGTGGTGGCTCAGGTGGTAGGGGTCCATCCTATAACCACTGGGTTGTGTCCTTGGGCAACACACTTCACCCTCCTTGCCTGCTGATGGTGGTCAGAGGGCTTGGTGGCACTGATTGTATGGCAGAATCACTTATGTCAGTCTGCCCCAGGGCAGCTGTGGCTGCATTGTAGCTCACCACTGTCAGTGTGTGAATGGATGGATGACTGATAGTAGTGTAAAGCGCTTTGGAGTCCTCAAACTGGATAAAGAGCTACCCCAGGTCAGGCTATTTACCATGAAGTTCTTAACAGTGGAAATCAGGTGTTTTTCCACATGTCCGTTGTCTAACACCAAACCATCCAGGAAGCTTAAATTTGGTCTGATCTGACCAAGACGCACAGAATTTAACAAACTCCACATTTACATTTGATGACGGTTGAAGGAAGAGGCTTTCAACCTCGCATCACTCCCAAACAACCAGTTGGCATGTAGCTGGCGTCTAATAATTGTTACTGAAACGTTTGACCTCAGAGGCGTCCTTGCTGCGATTCTCGAACGGTGAGCTCTGGCGATGTTTTAAATCTCTTACCATAACCCCGAGTAGTCGCTAGATTGACATGGGTGATCATCCAGCCTGGTTTATCACAGTTCCTGTTGTGTTTAAATTATTGCTCCGACTGCAGATTTGGGCAAGTTTAGGCTTTTAGCCATTTTCCTGTTGCCATTTTCTTGTTGCACCTAACATGTTCCCCTGTCTTTCCCATTTTTAAAGAGTGATGAAGTATACACAAAAGGTGGAATTTTTCAGTCTTAAATTAAAATAGTTTCATTTTAAAAGCTTTTTACGTATCTATGCCAGGATGTTGTAACATCTTCTGTCTTTGCTTTATTTTTCTATTACTCGGTTTATCCTTCTGTGCAGTTTTATCCACTCTCTGAGCCACCAGGCTAATTGTTACTGATCATGCGCTCTTTGCAGATTCAATTATAGGCCACTCTGGACATTCAGAAAAACAAAGGGTCAGAAACAGAGGAATGTTAGATGAAAAGTGCAGGAGAGTGAATAATGAAAGGGGAAAAAGCCCAAAACTGAGCTGCAGAAGGTCGTAGATAAGAGAGAGGAAACCTGAAAGCAAATGTGAGTGGATGGAAACGAAGGAGTTGAAACAGGAGGCATGAGGAGGAGGGAGGGAATGAGAGCAGTCCCTGGAGTCGTATATTTATGTAAGGAGAAAATCAGCTCACTGGAGTGTACACTGTAATGGCATCCCTCTATATAATGATTGGCGCTGGCCTCCCAAATAAGAGGATTAGTTTGTGCCTGAGCTAGCCAGAAATAATGGACCTCACCTCAGCTTAGCCGTGGTTTGACACAGCAGAAAATATGTAGGGAAATAATAACACCTCAACAGCAGGAGGCTTCCCTGAGCCTCATTCATCTGCATCGCCATTGTGTCAAATTGGACATGCATTCCTGCCTATCTGCCGGCTTCACGCAGATGGCATCAACGCACCGGGCCTACCAGGACTCAAATACTGTAAAAAAGGCATCATGGAACTAGGGTAGCCCACACTGCTATATGTTGCAGTAATTTATTTATTTCCACATTTAACAAGCAGTGCAATAACTTATTGTTTCTGTTATTTACAGGAAAATGAGCTGTTGTTATTGTGGCTTTCGGTCAGGCAGGGACAGGACAGGTCCTCTGCACGGAGGACGATTGTGGCGCGGCGGCATTTTGGCTAATGTCTGGCTAGCGGGCGTGCGCTCTCAAGCAGCAGGATTAAAGCATCCATCTTGCTCTCCCTCGTCCCCTAATAGTATTAGGAAAAGGGTGGATAGGCTTCAGCATTTCGTTTAGGAATATCTGATACGGGGGACTAGCTGATTCAATTAGGTAAAAAGCAAGGTAGGAGGGATGGAGTGGCGCTGGAGCACAGTGGACACAGAGCTGCATGTTTTAAAGCCGAGCATTTTAATCTGGAAATCTTCCCCCTGCACAGGAAACCTCATTTATGGTCATTACCATGGGATCATAACGGGTCAGTGTGCAGTTTCTGCCTCAGTGAACATTTTGGGTCATCCAGTAAAACATGCAAATAGACAGAAAAAGCTGCAGCCTTTTTGATTTGGAACAAATACCAGACCTAAAAATATATTTAGTGGGAATTGATGTGATGCACCAACACAAAGTAGTTGAAATATGAAATAGATGAAAAATATTTTAACGATTAAAAATTTAAAAGTTTGTGTGTATTCAACTCAAACTATAGTTCATCAGTGCAATAATTCAGTAATTAGAATCTGTGGCAAGATATGAACTGATGCTCTTCATCTCATCTCAAGACATCCCCTAAAAATCCTGCAGCAGTAAGAGAAGCTGGTTCTACAAACTACTGACTGAATACAAATGCACAACACACTTTTAAAACGGAAAGTTTTATTATATGGTGAACTGATGACATTTAACCTAAAGGTCACTTTTCTTCCTAAACTCAGACATGTAACCACTTTCTGAGGGACTGAATGTTTTCCAACATCCAAATCTGGGCCTTGAAATCTGACAAATCTGATAACTAAAGTTGACCCTTAAGGCTTTCCTAATGCTTCAGAAAAGAGTCCAGATAATTTTTGAGGTTACATTTCTCTTCATACAGCTCAGAGGTCAGGTTATCACTGCCGTTTGGTGTCTTCACACCACCAGGTCCCAAAGCTGTCTGGAGCCATTGGCTTCCCATTACCACAAATCCATTGCACTCATTTAAAATTAATGGCCGTGGACCTTCAGTGACCCCTTGAGATACGCTTATACTATGCCCTCCCACCAACCAATTTAGAGTATGATAATATTTGGCTGTTCAACAGAAATGTTTTCCTCCTCACAACTCTGGGATATTTTTCAGCAATTATTACATCCTGCTTCAAAGCTAAATGTAAACCTTTTAAATATTACAGAAACAAAAGACACACATCGTATTGCAGTAGCGTAATCTCGTACTGAAAGACGTTTTCCCCTTGCTTACCCTCATCACTGCCTGGTGACAAGATAAACTCCGTCCTTATCCAGCCTTGCTCATCTCACTTCAAGCCAGTTTCAGCTTGTTAATTATACTCCTCTGTGTTGAAATGGACAAGTCCAGGCAGGTAGCGAATTGGTTGCCACTGTATCCTGCCTTAGAAATAATAAATCCCTGCCTTACCGGAATGTTTTTTTGTCTTTGCCATTTTCAAGAGGGTGGCTAAAAAATGGGCGAGTCACATACTTGTATACCAAAGAATCAGGGAGTAGATTAATAAGGGACATTAATATTATTTTGTTCTCTCTGGTAAAAATGCTGCCAGATTTCTGCCATTTACAAGCAAGCTGGTTGGAGTCTTGTGAGCAGATGCACCGGTAATGAGGTGCTAATTCTGCTAAAGTCTTTAAGAAGCATAAATAATGGGGTTCAAAACATTTCCTTCCACCCCATAATTATTTATACTAGGAGCAGAGACAAAGTCACACTGTGTGAGAGGAAATGTCTTTAAATAGGGTTTCACTCATTTAAAATAAGGAGTTGACAAACTATCTTTGGCATCTTAAATAAGTGATTAGCATGATTAGCATGTTAACTCTGCAAACTGTAAACATTCTCTGCCTACCTCCTACAGAAGGTAGACCCTTACCTTAACTCTTAGATTTCCAGAAGGTTGCCAGGAGTTTCAAGAGCAAATCCAGCGTGTTGATGGCAGACAGGAGAACAGCGGCTTTACTGTAATATGTTACACCTCCCTCCTCTCCGGTGAAGTTGGCTCTGGTTCCTCTCGCCTCTTCATCAGTTTATGTTCATTGCTTACCTGTTCTGAGGTGTGTCTGAGAGCAACTCGTTTTGTTGCTGTCTCTTTAAATGCTATTGAGGAACTTCACACCCTGCCCCCCTGGAGGTCAAGGAGCGCTGCACTTTAACCTGTTCGCTCCTTTTTGTAGTTTGATAACAATTATCTAGTGCCGCGGAAACAAGACAAAAATGGCAAAAACAATGAAAAATATCTATGTAATAATTTTAAACCTGTCCTCCGGGAGCTAAAAGCAGCACACAGCTCTAACATCAGCAGAAGGCACGATGCTACTGCTATCATAACAATGGCCAGGACATCACATCAACACACAAATTCATGTCTAAAATAAAATTTGTTGTCATTTTAGCATTATTTGCAGCTAACCGCTTTGTCATTTCCATAGACAGAAGGAACTAACCCCTTAATCAGATGAAGTCTTTCAGCTTGATAGTGGAGGAGGTTGCTGAAGAACTCGTCCTTGAAATGAAACGAAACATTGATAAAATACCGTAAATTTCGGACTATAAGCCGTTACTTTTTTCCCACACTTTGAACACTGCGGCCTAAACAACGGTGCGGCTAATGCATGTTTTTTTTTTTCTTGCCGCCAAAAACATTTTGCCTGGTAACAGTAGACCAATCAAATTGATGAGTAGTTCAAAGAGGTCCAATGAACTTGTGCGATAAATCAAGAGCACTTTAAAAATTCAATTACCAGTATTGTAAATCAGTCATTTATATTCACCCTCATCAACATGGAAAATCACAAACGGGTTTCTAAAGGCTGGACTGCTGCGTGATTAAGGGATCGGGTGCGCTCATATGAGAGCGACAACGAAGAGGCTGAAGTGAGTGACGAGATCCTGAGGCCGTTCAATTCTGACACTGAAGAACAGGACTTTGATGGTTTCAGTGCGCAGGAAGATGAAGAAGGCGATCAATGACTTTTGACCTGGTGGGCTACAGTTTATATCAGTAAGGAGATATTGGAATGTTGTTTGTGCACTGTTCAGTAAAAAAGCATTAGCAACGAAATGTATGTGTTACTGATAACGTACGTATATTTAAAGGTAGCCGTGTTACAGGCACTGTTCGAAAAAAAGTATTTGCAATATGCATCTGTTTATATTACCATACGGATTAAATTAAAAGTTAAAAATCTTCACGTGTAATAGCTTTCTGTGTAAATATCTCATATAAGTGGGACACCCGCGGCTTATAATCTGGTGTGGCCTGTAGTCCGGAATTTACAGTACTTTAAAAAGTAAATTCATGCCACTGTAATGAAGAGTTGTTGAGATATATGGTCATAAATTTCACTAAAAAAGGCATTTCCAGATTAGTCCTTTGCGCTACTGACTGCTGCTACAATGGCAGCAACACAGACAGCAGCAAAAAATCTGATATTTCTTTAGATATATTTCAGTCACTATCAGAGAGAGACGCAGCAGAGTCAGGAGAAGAAAGTCAGCTTTCATCAGATGGCAGAGCACAAGTGCTGCGGCATGCAGACGGCCATCTAATTCGACCAGAGTCTATTGTTGCCAGATGCCGGAGCACGGCTGGAGTCGATATGCATGAATCATACCGGACCACCAGGAAACAGAACGACAACAACATCCGGATTTACGAAATAATTCACTCAAGACGGACTACATCTCGCTATATGAATAAATACACACATACATATACATTAGGGATGCAAATTATCGAGTAATGAATTAATCTAAAGTTGATTGATCTTATCGATCGACTAACGATTAATTGAAGTGGCAATTTTCTTAAAACCCAGTTTTCTCTTGTATCAAGGGTATTTCCATTCCATGAAAGGCATTTTATTATGCTGAATTTAAACAAAGAAGAACATCATATTTTAAGAATTTATTGTGCCAGCTTTATTAAATACTGACTGAATACACAAAATTATGGTTTTCCCTCATATTATAAGCCAAAACAGGAAACTTTTAGGTTACTGAATAGAAAAAAAAGATAAATAAAACAAAATGTAAATCAATCCCATATGAACAGAGATATAAAACTAACATTTCAATTAAAGATTAGCTCAAAAACAAACCATAAAAATAACTTAAAATATCCCTGAGAGATGTGAGAATACAATTAAGAGAACTGGCAACTGAACAAGTGCACTTACAGGCTTCCTGAGCTGAAAACAAATATCCTTCAGTATGCTTAGAATGAGGTTTTTGTACAAATAAACCTAGACCCAAGTGTTTTTGTTTAAAAAAAGCAGCATGTTAACATGTTCTGGTGTGAGTCGTGTGCGCAGCCCGTTTACAGTGAGATCAGCTGCAGAGAATACACGTTCAGATGAGACTGATGTGCCTGGTATGCAGAAGTATCGTCGTGCCCAGGCTGCCAGTCTTGGAAACCTTCTCTCATTGACCTTCCACCACTCTGTGGGACTGGAATCAAGAGGTGGCTGAGGATCTTTCAGATAGCAGTCTACTTCTTTCTCTGCGTCATCACTGTGGGAGGTGGAATAGTTTTCACCCAAGACTAATACCATTGCAGAAATGTGTCCCTGAATTGCAGCATCCTGAACAGTCATACCTCTGGCCTCCTCCTGTGGGGTTGTGAGATCTTCTGACTTGGAGCTCACATGTTCTGCTAGAGCCAATTCAAGCCGTTTAGAATTAGCAGAAATCTTCCATTGTTACCATCATAGGTGGTGTTGACATGATTTCGACAGATGCAATCTGTTTAAACAAACAAAACAAATATTTATCATGATGACAATAAAGCTAGCATAATTAAGTTTCACACTGGAACTACACTCAAGTACATTTTTACTCTGACTGTAGAAATGTGTCTAAACATTGATTTTAATTACAACTAACTCAACAATAATAATAAATAGCATTATGGGTAACAGATCAGCAAGCTTTTTTTTTAACTCAAGTTCATTACATAAGTTATTATAAAGCCTACCTTCAACCTTTCACTAAGTGAGGACTTCACTTTAAGATTTGAACTCTGCCGCTTTGCTGCTGTCTCTGTCCAACGCCTTGAGATGAGTGTTGATGAGGCTGAAGCAGTGGCGATTGCTGTAAGACTGCAAGGGAAGCTCAGCTTCCCTTAAAATGTTAAAAAATAAGTGATCAAGTATATACTGTTGTGTGTACATGTCATTGACTAAATATGCGCTACAACGCGCTCAACTTTTGATCGGAATCAGCTTCTTATCACTGGTCACTCATTCCCGCAGCTTCACAGTGCTTTAAATAGTGAGTTCAATAGCGAAGCAAAGATGCTGGGCTTTGTCCCGCCCATCGGACGCTCAGCGTCTCTGGGGGTCCATGGGGCAGTGGGCTGGCCTCGGCTGGCCCGGACGCTCAGCTTCTGCATGATGATTGGATGATCTGTCTGAGGCTCAATCCCTTTTTGATTGACAGCGAAATTAGCGAATCAGCGATCTTGAAATTGAGCTTCCCCTCCTTGAAAGACCAGCATCCGCCACTGGGCTGAAGGTGATGGGGAATATGTTGGATACAGACGCTTCACTCTCAGTAGACATGATGGTAGTTGCACACTTGAGTGCCTCCAGCACAGGTGTCACGTCCTCCATCAGTTGCCAGTACTCGTCTCTCAACTCCAGCATCCTTGCATCTGAAAGTTTTGTCATAGAGCGGTCCGATAGCACATCTCTGTTCCAGAAGTCTTTGAAACATGTCACAAACTGAGTTCCACCTGGTTTTACAGGACTGAATTACACAATGACCTGGTAACTGCATTTGTTTTTGCTTTGCTTCCAGTGCTTTGGTAGCGGGAGTGCTGTGGTTGAAATGTTTTACCAGTCTGCAGGCAGACACAATGACCCGGCATATACCAGTAGCGGTGAATCCATCATTGACAGCCAAATGCAAAGTATGTGCAAAGCATGGAACTGAACTCCAACCTACTCTGTTGGGGTTGTTTGCGGAGACAATGTTTCGTGCATTGTCGTGGACGCAGGCTACAACGTGACCTCTGAGCCCCCACGACTCCACTGCTTGATTTAGCCTTGTTTGCTAAATTGTCAGCTGTATGTCGCTCCGACATACTGTCTGTGAGGAGGACCGCAGACTTTACTTTCCAATCCGTGTCAATGAAGTGAACAGTGACTGTTGTCTCTCTGTTGTCAGTGCAGTCCAACAGTCGGTGGTGAGAGCAACACTTTGTGCTCTTAGCTGTACCTTCAATTCAGCTGCCTTCTTGTTGTAGCGCGCCTCTAAACAGGTGGTTATGGTTGCCCTCGAAGGAATGTTAAAGCTTGGCTTCATTATGTGCATTAAGTAACAAAAGCCCTTACCATCAGCCATGCTTATTGGCATCAGGTCTTTCTCTATCATACATATTTAAAAAAAAAGAAACACTGATTTTGTGCGTGATGTCCTCTGCTTTTCTGTCGTTGCATACTCGCCTTTGGAGCGCATCTGTAATTTGTCGTTGAGAAGTTGAAGCCCCTCCGCCATGTAGCACGGCTGAATGAACGCTTTTAAGGTGGTAATTTAAGGAGCTTGTCGAGTGTTTATATTTCAAAACCGAACCGCACAAAATGCATTTTGCATCATTGTCATTATTAACCAGAGTAAAATAATCCCACACTTGACTCCGTTTGGACCATTTCATTGCTGCTGTTCTTTGATGCCTCCGCCATTAGAGAGCCTGCTATACAAGTATCAACCGGCTCAGCTTAAGGGTGACCGGCGCCCTCTTCTGGATGGCGACCACACTACAACACTGAATGTCTGTCCAAGCGGACGTTATCAGTTAATCGGATGGAACAAATTTTAATCTAATAAACCATTAATCGACAATTAATTGTAAATCAATTATTTGTTTGCATCCCTAATATAATATGTGTATAAATTAGCAGTTGATTACGTTAGATCAATTAGATCCGTTACTGGGTTAACGAAGGTATTATAAACCGAGCAATTAAACATTAAATGCACCAAATTAAGCAACAAATATAGCTTCTCAAGAAGAGAACAAAACACATGAAAATATGCGTGTAGGTTTCTCATTCGAAGCAGTTTCTGAGAATTCCTCTGATCACACCTGGCTGTGCTTGGTGGGACCAGCCCATCTTTCCCTCATCAGTTTTCCAGCTCTGATCCAGGCAGCTCTGATTCTCTTCACTTCAGGAAAGTACTGCAGACTAGCGGCTGTTGTCGTAGTATTGCTGCCACCACTAGCAATGCACCGTTTCACCATATTAACGCTGTTTTTATCTTGGCTTCTTCCTGAACAGTTTATCATTGACACTCACACAATGAATGACCGGAGACTTCCCCTTTGACATCATTTCCGGGCGACTTTGGACCTGCAAAATTTAACATCAAATTATTTTGTGTCACAATTTTCTTTTATCATGTCTTTAATCTTAATATCATGTCAATCACTGCCCAATTCCTTCAATATTAAAGATGTCTTCTTTCATTTGTGGGAAAAGCGTGTCACAGACACTTTAAAATATTTATTGAGCAGAAAAAGCTCAAACTAAATCAACTAATTCTCAGGTTCTCTTTGTCAAATATTAAAACTTGTTTAATAATCTGAAGCAAAACAATAGAGAGATCTATAAAGCAGTATATATTTTATATATATATATTTTTTTGTATCATTTTTCCAAAGCAATTATCTGTGGAAGCAGGCTGTTCACGGCCAAGGTTAGGGTGTTTTTTCTTTTTACCCGGAGATTCTATAAAATCATCTCAACTAACAGCATCTATCCTTCACAGAATGATCTCCATCCTCCTTGTGTTTGCAGCTCTGAGCTTCATCGACTTCAGCTGAAACTATTTCAGAATGAAAACCAGATTTGGAGCATGCTTTGAGACTTGGTTTTATATAACTCACACAGGAACAATGGTTCAGAAACAATGGAGGGCTGCGCTTCTTCAGCTCTGCTCATGTTCCAAATCACTGTTTTTATGACTAATCTGATGCTTTATCATTTTCCTTTTTATGGCAGCTAGATGGAAACCTAGACAATAGCAGCACTCATAAACTGAGGATTATCCTCATTTAGGCACTGCTTTTGTCCTACATTTTCAATACTAGTGCACAATCTGCCAGATGGTACTGTAAACACTCACTCCAGAATGATAAATTTCTCTTCTAAAAAGAGCTCTCCATGCATAAAGCTGCGCTTTTAAAACCCAGGCTTTTCCTCCCTCTCTCTCCTCTTTTATCCATCATGAAAATGTGGGCCTATCTGTTCAAATGATGTGACGCACAGAGGGTTTGCGATTTGGGGAGTTGGAGGACATTACCCAGGGCTTCTTTTTCCCCTGCTCCCTGTGGACAAGGCCTTTGGTGGTGGAGGAAGGGAAGTTTCTCAGTCTTATCAGCAGGACAGCACCCAGTGCTCTAATCACCAGGTCCCAGAGACAGCTGGAGGTAAAGGGACAGGGGATGGATGTGCAACACCCAAAGAGGGGCAGAAACAGAAAGGAAGCAAGGAAAGGAGAAGGGAAAAAGCTGAGTTTATACTTCTAAGGTTGCATCAAATGACAGCTACTATCCAGTCCATTGCATAGCCAAGTAAAAATCATTTCAGTGAAGAGACAAGTGCAGATCTTTGGTGATGTAATGGGGAGACTTGGCAGTGGCATCACAAGTCTCTCCTTACTAGGAGCAGGTGTCAAAGGGAATGCACTCATCATATGTAGCAGAGATGGATCTGCTGTGATTTTCAATTCAATGTAATGATCCCAAAGGGAAACTAAATGTTGTTCCAACTCAAATTATTCAAGGTTCTTCAAGTGTCTTGATAGATGTCATGTAATGGTCTGTTTTACAGCAGAGGCCTCTGACTCTGACATTCGGTTGTTCTGTTACAGTCTTGAGTGAGTCTTTGCCACACAAAAATTAGTTTCAGTTTTAATTCTTGATCAAGATCAGCTCCTCTAAGCCTGAGGCCATGATTCCTTACCAGTCTTGGAAGCCACCTCAGAAACCACGCTGCTGCCTGGTTTAGACCAGTCCAAGCATCGTTTTTTTTTCCTTCACAACTAGAACGAAGGAGTAAAAAGGCAGATGAGGATCTGACATAGGGAGATAAAGAGAGCCCAGCTGTCCATCAGAACAACTTTCAATTTACCTGCTGATCGATATTTTGTTACCACCATGTCAGCTATACCTTGCTAGTGCTGTGTTGGAATCCATTTTCCCTTCAGAATCCTCTTAATTCTTTGGTTCATTTATTCATCAGGGTGTCCGAAACATTCCTCAGAGTTTTTGGTCCATATTGACATGATGGCATCACACTGTTGCTGCAGATCCATCGGCTGAACATCCATCAAGGAGTCTGGCACCAACAACCATGCCGCTCAAAGTCACTTAAATCCCGACTTCCCCACTGTGATGCTTAGTTTAAACTACAGCAAGATGTCTAGATGCATTGAGTTGCGGCCATGTGATTGCCTGTTTCGCTATTAGTGTTAAGCAACTGTTGAACGTGTGGACCCAATAAAGCATACTGTGAATGTTCCAACCTTCGCCAATATCTACAACCTGTTGCTAGCAACCAGAACGTTGACTTTTAACGAGTACAGTGCCACAGTTGGACAATTTACTGATAAAATGGCTTTAGAAGTTATTTGTTTACACTTGGTTTTATATATTTGGATCAGATTACAGATGCATGCAGCATTTTGCAGGTTTGTCTCTGTAAACAGCGCTAAAAAGTATTTGGTTCACTTCACAAATATGTTCTACTTGTTCACAGAAAACTGCTCTCGAGAGGGAGATAAGTTATATTTTGACCTTATTTCTGTTCTCTTTTGATCAAAACCTACTACAGAGATGACGTTAGGCCATCCCATATTAGTTTTCATCTTGTCCTAAATGACTGCATGTTTCTTTAATGATTAAAGCTCCAGCCCCTACCAGCATGAATTGAGTGTACACATTTGATGTTGCACAGTTGCTGTAAAAGAAATTTACTTATCTCTACAGACAAGGAATGTAAGTTTCACTCATCACTTGTCAGGAGACAAAATAATAAGAGACATGTGCAGAAGAGACAAACCTTAATTACTTAAATCCCTGCTGGCAGCATTCCTGTCTCCTGATCCTGTGTTAGCTACATAATAGGAAAACGCTGTAGGCTGTAAATAACAGATTAATATTTTATCTCAATGCTTTGAAGCCAAAGGAGATCCAGGTATGGTTGTAACCTTAGAGCTCACTGCAATACAGCCAACAGTGCTCCGGTTTCCACACTTGATGTGGCGCTGCTTAAAAAGAAAGGCAATAGGGTTGCTGCGATTGATAATTAGTTTTTAATGTGTCAAAGACATCATGTCCAATTTCATGCCCTTTGGGCAGCTGATCACAGATTTAATCAACACATTACTGCTTGCTGTACTTAAACCGATTGCAGGGAGTCAGATGGGGACGGTGTGTTTGTGAGATGGAGGAGCAGGAAAGAAAGGTTGTCAGCATGTGCATCCATCCCGACAACATCCCTTTTTGATGGACACTGACTGTGCGTTCCAACCCATTAACCAAGAGCGACGATTGAAGATGACGTGTTTGGAAGTGTTTGGAAGTGCGCCGTGTTGAAGGAAGTGTTTGTTATAGTGTTTCTATTGAAGGGAAGATAGTCAATGCCTCACATAATGAATGCAAATGGAAGCAGGCCTGGTTTGTTTAGTAAGGCTGCTCTCTTCATTCTGTGGACCATTTGGAGGCTGCCATTTAATAATCAGCAAATATATCAGCTTTAGATTAATCTGTTCATTTTCCTTCTTTGCACCATAATTACATTTAAAGCGGGAAAATAGCAACATTTTTAGTGTTTTTTAATGAATGTTTGACTTTCTGTCCTGCAAGCATTGAGATGAAATTTAAAAAAGATTGTCAGATATGACATCAGAAAGACAGTAAAAGGTTTTAAAATGGTGGAAGAACTCAAACATTAGTTAACTACATAAGTACTGCTCGTCCGTATTGTGTAAAGTATTTGTAGTTATTTTAATTAGCTATAGAAGCTGTAGTTGTAGTTGGCATTTAGCAGGCTAGTTTGTGTTGACTGGCTCCTTCACTGACCTTAAAGGCCTTCTGGACAAGCCTCAGGTTAGTTTGTTACTTAGCCAGGTTAGCTGCCATGGTACTGAGCCTTTATTGCTGTTTTCCAGACGAACTGATGCTAAATCTTGTAGATTGTTGTGACAGTTTTTGTAAATTTCAATGAACTTTAAAATCACAGTCTGCAAAAAGTAGCATTAGGGTGTTTGACAAGCTGATGTCAGTTTGTTAATTAGCCAAGTTAATTCTCATGGTTTGTATTGTACCATCAGACATGCCAGGTTTGGTTGCTTGTTGTAAATGTTTTTATCCAAACAGTGTTTTACAGTCAAGGGTGGCACTCTTTTGGCATACCAGGCTTCACTTCCAAAACTGTCAATTTTACCTTTTTACTGTTATTTCATCCTACATCGCTGACTCACAGGAACAAATGTAGGAGGGTTATCATTACCATGTGTCTAATGGTATGCCATTAAGAATATCTGATTTTCAGCTAAGTTTACTTGTTATCAATCCATGACTGTTTAAAACTGCCCCACGCCTAATAGAAACATGACTTTTCTCTATAACAATCCCACTTACAGGGAACAAACATCTTTTCTGGTCACAGTTTCTACAATCACTTTTGATCTTTTCAGATCCTTGTTTTTGTCCTGATTACTTTTCCAAGTTGTTCTTTATAACTGCTCACTACATTTAGACTAAGTTGTGCGTCTGCAGTGTTACGGGAGAGGCAGAAAATCAGACAACTGGAGCCAGAAAGAAGTGGAAGTGTTTATCTTGAACTACTTACCTTCATGGCTTTGAGTCAAATGTGGAGAGAGACATTTGGAGGTAGTGGAGGCCTTTATTAAATGCGGCTCAGGCCCTGGTGAAGCCCTGGCTAATGTCCCTATCATCTCTGGAGTGGGCCAGCGCCTGGCTCTGTGTCCAGATGATTCATGTTTAATGCATCTCTGCAGTCCTTGTCATTTAACCTCACCTCTGGAGGTTGCAGTCGGGGTGGGTTAGCAGAAAGCTCACACAAGGCCCACAAGGGGCAGAGCGGCCATGCACTTATTCTTCACCTGCTCTCTATTTGCTTAACATGGGGAGAGCTCCTCCATGTTTTGCCTGTTGCTGTTAAATCTCCCCACAGCAAACCCTGCGCATCACACACCGTGAACCTGAACTCCAGGGTGGTCCGGGGTTGAATATGTGGCAGTCTCTGAAGCACTTTGTTACTCCACACTGTGTACTATGCTTGAATGCTTAAGCAGGGGGCCACTGGTGCGATGCAGAGAGACTTAGCAGTTTACTCTTCTGGTGAGTGCTGGAGCTTTGGTAAAAGCTTTTATGGTGAAACCGAAGGCTGTCAAACGCGATCAAGATTTTGTCCAACAGAATAAGCACTGCGTTGGAGCAAAATGGCTTCATCTTTATCACGTACAGCGCTCTGAAAAAGTATTCATCCCCATGCAGATTTCTGCTGTTCTGTCATATTTTACCATCAGACGAAGCACCAAGAGTAAATACAGAACACCGTGAATCCAAATGATCATTTCCGCGGTTAAGGGAAGAATGCTATTGAAACCAACCTGGCTTTGTGTGAAAATATAATTCTGCTTGCAATAAAAGGTTGAGTGAGTGTTTTACATCACTGTGGAGGTATTCTGGCCCACTCTTCTTCCCAGACACATTGCAGAATTTTCCACCATGGACATCCAGTTTATGATCATCTCAATCAGATTTGGACGAGGCCAATCCAAAAACCGTGGTTTCGTGTTTGTTTTCAGTCAATCAGTGGTGGACGTCCTGGTGTGCTACTGCATAACTCAAGTGTGTTTGAGCTTTAGGTCACAAACTGACTGAAAGACATTCTCCTTCAGGAGTTCCTGGCAGAGAGATTACTCTAACTTCAGCTAATGCTAGCCTACGCTGCTGATACATAGAGGCCAAGTGGTGTTGTCAGCTATGGAGGTAAAACAACAGGAAGTGTCAAAAGTGTGGGACCAATTTAAACTTAAAAGAAAAGAAAGTACAGCGCAGTGCATGTATATAATAGCACGTCCCCCATGATGCAACACCTGATCAGGAAACATCTGCTTCAGTGGCAGAGCTTCTGACATGTTGATGTTAGAACTTTGTTTTAGCTTCAGATGCATCATTTGCTACAAATGTTTGTGTACACTAAAGACATACTCTATTGTTGCATTTAAGCAATAAAAAGTCTATTTTTGCTTAAAAAAAGAAATGTAATTATTTGTTTACCTCCATTTTCTCTTCCAAGTATTTCTATCACTCCTAAAATAGGCTCAAGTAGTTCAATGAAGAATCTGCAGAATGTGCCAACTTTTTATCCAATTACTCGATTAATTGTGAGGCCTGGGAGAATTCCAAGACTTTAGATGTAATGAGTTCTTCTGTGACCTCCTGGAGGAGTCGTTGATGAGCTCTTGGAATAATTGTGGTAGGCCAGACACTCCTAGGAAGGTTCTCCACTGTTCCATGTTCTCACTATGGTACTCTGGAGTCCAAAAGCCTTAGAAATTGCTTTGTAACACTTTCTAGACTGATGGATGTCAGTGAATGTTCTAGAATTTCTATAGATTGGGGTATGATGTGTTGCTTTTTGGATAAATTGTAACATACTTTGTGCTGTCAGACAGGTGCATTTATTTGCTTTCTAAATTCAGCAGATCGTGCATTAATCAGACCTGACTGTGGGTACTGAAACTGAACTCAGCTTTTTTTAAATAAGGTTCATCAGTTAATTTATGATTTGACAACGGTTCCACATATGCTCAGAATGGTCTGGATAACCATCATAATTAGAAAATTTTGTATTTTTGTTACTAAAATGTATTTATATATCTGATACATTTTAGTGTGACAAAGGAAAATGAGGATAAATTGTTACACATTGCTGTGAAAAAGTTTCTGCCCCCTTAGAAAATTCTTCAGAATTTTTTTTTTTACTTCTTTCTCATCCTGTTTTTTTTTCTGCAAAGGCAGCCTTCCTCTCACTCCTCCTCACTCCCACTCAATCTCTGAATGTCGTTCTTGCTTTGGATAATGGTAATTAGAATATCACCATGATTGAAATTTGGCAAAACTTGAAGAGAAAATAGGTTTTCTAATCAAAAGCTGCCTCTTAGCTGGAATCCTGATGCTTCCTTGGCTGGAAAATGTTCTTCTATGATGAGGGCGTAAATGACTGCCAGACTGTACTGAAGGCCAGCTCTCCTCTGTTTGCAGTGTTGGACTGATGCCTCAGCTCAGGCTGATTTCACTGATGCTTTCTGTTTCTGTCATTCATTTATTCTCAGGTTTTTAGATGACCTGCTGTAACAAACGTTAAATCAAAACATCCAAAAGCTGAGAAATGATCATGTTTGTCCAGGAAGTTGGCTCGGAGTGACAGCTTCCTGGAGAGTTGTAGTTTCCTTGCAGTCGAACACTTAAACTCATAGTGGAACTTTGTGAAAATATGGTATTTCATTTTAATGTAGCAACATTCATGTTGAAGTAACAACTTAAATTAACCTCATCTCTCTGTAAAACCCTTGTTTCTTGGGCGTTGTAAAAATGTTGCAGGAATTGTAGCTGGGGTTGGTCTTTTTTATTTTTTTTTAACTTGCCATTAATGACGTCTCAGAATGATGCTGAAAGTTGATGTGTTGTCCTTTAAATCAGAAATCCAATAGTTGTTTTTCCAAAAAACAACTAGTTTTATATAGTTGCTTTTCCAAAACAACTATTGGATTTAGAGTTTCCTCCAAGAGGAAAACGGCATGTTCTCTGCATTATTTTCTTGCTTCCAGCATGCCCCACTATGTTTGTGGAAATCAACCTAAAGCTGGTGTTTTAAAGCTAATCTCCCTTTGTTTTTGTTTTTTTTTTGCCCCACCCCACACCTTTCCTGTTTCCACCTACCCAACCCGAACAACCCAGGAGTTGCACAGGAACCAGGTAAGCTCTTTCTACTTGTTTTCCTTTCCTCCTCACCTCATCTTCCCACAATTTCCAGCTTTTATGCTTCATTCATTCATGTAGCCTCGATAAAATGCGATCTCCAGAACAATAGGAGGGCTACGCCACTGTCTCCATGCTCCCTGTGAGATGCCGGAGCGATCCTGGAAGTTCAGTTTTTCCCCTGACAATGATTCATTAGTGGTTTATATATGTTGTGATTTGACTGGGTCTTTTCCCCCCAGGGGGGCCACCATGTGGTGGCTGGCTGACATAACGGCTTCCACATTTCACAATATAATCAGGTGCCCATGTCTGTGATGGTTTAAACCAAACTGTAATAAATACATAATTAGCAGTTTAAGACCAGACCAATCACACTGTCTACAACAGTGTTTACACCACCCACTGTCTGTGATGGCTTAGGCTCACGGATAAAATAAATTCACTATGTGCTGCAACACAGAAAAAATAAAATAAATGCTAAAATAAATATTTCAGATTTTTAATATTGTTTTTTCCACTTGAATAATTATTCATATTTTTTCCAGATTCCTAAAAAATTATATAACTCAATCAATTTATTTAAATGTGGCACTGCTGGACCTACATATACTGCTGCTTTTACGTTGTGGTTGACCTTTCTTCAGTCTCACTCTTCTTCTCTGACATGCTCATATTTATCTATTATTTATTTATTTTTGTTTATTATAATTTTTTTATTATTTATTTTATTTTATTTTATTTATTTATTTATTTATATTTATTTATCTCAGACTAACTGGATATTTATTTCTTGTTCTTACATAGTGTCGATGCATCCATGTGTATCTGTTGGTAAAAACACAAGAGTGGCTTTTTGCGGTGCAGACTGCGGTCTCCTGCAGGGAGGGACTCCATTTTCATTTGTATCAGCTATTTACTAAATCTCTTCAATTTAAAATCTAATGATTAGCCCAACATTACAAACGAGGGAAAAAAGTTCCCATTACTGGTAAAAACTAAGTACATCCTCACTGCCTCCATTGAGTGTAAGAGGGAAAATAGCAGCCAGATGTGATACTGATCAAATGCATTGATCATTATCAGAGGAAGCACATCTATCAAGGAAGGAGTTTTGGCAGTCTGGAGCATACACGTGTGTGTTAACACAATGCCAGGATGGAAGGATATCACCAAGGTTTCCCAACAATTGATTATGACCAGCCAGGAAACATTTCAGACTGCTGCCAATCTTCTCAGTAGTGGACGTTTCATGATATCCAGACGAAGGTCTGAGCGTGCAGCTCAGAGAAATGACCAAACAAAAAGAACCCTACAGGCCTGAGTTATCAGGTCAAAGTTCATGACAGAAAAAAAGACTAAACAAGCACAGCTTGTATGAAATGGTTTTAAGAGAAAGCCTCCTCAATAAACAAATAAACTAACAGCACGGTTTGCAAAGCTGTCTCTAAACAAAACAAAGCCTCTGGATGGGTAGTTTGGATAACTTAAGCACGGTAGTGGAGGGGTCATAATTTGACCCTTTTTAAAGTTATAATTTGTCATATCATTTGATTAATATGCACATTCCCTGCTTTAAATTAAATAATTTGAAATCTGAAAAGTAGAAGCAGTTGCAATAGCCCAGTCAAAGTCCAGACGTATTGACCCAATTGAAATGCTGTGGTGGGATTTTCACAGAGCTGTGCAGAAGCAAATATCTGAAAACCTCAATAAATTGAAACAAAGTTGGAAAGAAGAGTGGGCCAAAGTTCCTCCACAGTGATGTGGGAGACTGATCAGACGGAGAATGACTACTGGATTGTAGCTAATGAAGGAGCTTTTCTAAGCACCTGAATCATGAAGTTCACTAAGTTTCTCCCACGACTGAACTGACAGTCAGAACTTTTCTTTAAATCTCTGAACGCATTTTACCTCTTAAAAACCCAGCTTTCCAAGGAAGGTATGTGGATACACCTCAAATCTTTTAATGCTGTCTTTGTTAATGCCTTCACCCCCCCCCACCCTGTCTTTCTTTTTAATCCAATTAGCAGCGCTGGTGACAGTTATTTATATGTGCATGAATTAGAAGTGAAAAGAACTCGTCCCTTGGGGCTGACTGGATGGAGCGCAGCCTTTCAAAAGCTTTTTTCTTGATCACAAACCTGCACTACAGCTGATCTCCATCATGAGGCAACAACAGAAACCTCCAGGCCAAGGATGATTGCTGACTTTCTGTCCTCAACCTGAACATCAAATCAGTGCCCGGTTTCTGTCCTCAGAATCGATGAACTCCTTTCATGTTTCAGAGATGGTTTTAAAACATTTTTTGACACATTCTAATTTGATGACTTTAATAAGCGTCTCATCAGTGCTCAGGTTGATCACAGATCTTTGCTTTCTGTCGTGTGGACTGAACCATCCGTGGTGCCAAATGAGCGAGGATGCAGCCAAATCTGACTTGCTTACCCTTTTGAACTCTTTGCCAACGATTGCAGTATTTCAGAGGGAGTAGAGAAAGTAATGATGGTACTGCCAGCAATCTGCTTTGAAGGTTTTAACAACCCGTTTTAAATATGTGATAAATTTTGGAAACTAGATTAATTAGCAATGCCATTTTAGTCAAGTCAGAAAGTCATAAATGTTTATGGTTAGATATTTAGTCCACAAAGTCACTTTAACATGTTGTGTGTGGTTAATTATCAGACAATTAGAGAAAACAATTGATGCTCCAGATGGCTTAGTTGGATTTAGTTAGGCTAACCCTAACTTTTAGTTGGTGTTGGTTAATACATGAAAAGTTTGTAATACTTAAATTAAATATGTGAAAAATGGGAAAGTCTATGAAATGTAATGTTTAAAAAAGTCCTAAGGGATTATACTGTGTAAAGGGACCCAGCTTCATAAATCTTAAAAATAGGCTTTAACACCAGAACCAAGAATATTCTAAAACCTCCTAGAACTGCCACAGTGAGTCATTGTGTTGCTTCTCTGCTTCAGTTATATGACCAAACAAATACCGCATGGCCAACAGTCTACAGAAACAAGATGGAAATAAACATCGGTTATTAATATCAGTACTGTTTTACTTACGGCACCGATATATTGAAAATGACTAACATCAGCTGATACCGCTATTAATGTCAATATATCATGCATCCCCACTACTTTTACTTGTCTTCAGCAGTTTTATCAATTGTATGTGAAACAACAATTGACCAGCGTAAAACAATTAAAATAAATGAAGCTGAGGGTGGCGTGTGGTGTAGCAGTGGAGCACACCCCATGTACCTGACCTCCGGACCTTTGCAGTATGTCCATCTCCCCCTTTTCTACAATGAATAAAGGCCACTAGTGCAGCAAAAAATATAAAAAAAAGGAAGAATTTCACTATAAAATGAGTTACTCCAGGATAATTGCATTTGTAGCTATACGTAAAAACACAGAGTTGCTAACAAAATTCACAAAAATGAAAACATCTTTTCCTTCTTTAAACAATTTTTGGAGCATTTACATTAAAAAGGCGATAATGTGATGCCTGAAGCCTGTGTAACCATTTGATTCAGCTGGGACTGAAAAACACCAGGTAAAACAGATAATTAGATCTGCCATAATACAGAACGCAACAGGAGATTCATCCTGCCCACATCCATCATTATCTATGACGCTTGTTGAAGTTGCCGTCTTACTCCACGGTCCAAACTCTTGCTTATCGCATTGTGGAGCTGATTTTTGTTGCACTGAGGACAGTGTGTACCGTATTTTCCCGACTATAGAGTGCACCTCAATATAAGCCGCACCCACAAAGTAAAAAAAAAAAAAATTGAAATGTACATATATAAGCCCCACCGGGCTAAAAGCCTCTGATATCGACTGAACTGATTACATAGTTTAACTGAACTGATTAGTTTCTGAATGGTGCCTGTAGCATAACACTGAAAGTGCTGATCAAACAAATCAGAAAAGTTATTGATTGGTTTATTCATCGTCCTCCTGTGCACTGAAACCACTGAAGTCATCTTCTTCAGTGTCGGAGTTGAACAGCCTCAGAAGAGCTTCGTCACATACCTTTTCTGTGTCGATGTCAGTGTTGCTCTCCGTGTCGCTGTCATCCCGGGGTGAGGCTGGCTCTGAAGCTGTGGTGCCCTCTTCACGCAGGAGTCCAGCCTTTCGGAACCCATTGGTGATGGTAGATTCCTTCACGCTGCTCAACGCTGTTAAGATCCACTGACGGACATCAGAAATGATGCTCTTCGCATGTGGCCAGTTTTTGTGAAGGATTCATCGCCGCTAGTCATCCAAGCCTCCCATTCACCCCGGAGTGCTGCTTTAAACGCTCGATTCACACTGATGTCCAGGGGTTGCAAAAACTTTGTTGTACCTCCAGGAATCACAGCAGGAATTGAGTTGGTTCTCTTGATGACTGCTTTCACTGAATTGGTGATGTGGGCCCTCATACTGTCCAAAACAAGCAGCGCTTTTTTATGGTGAAAAAATCCTCCTGGGCCCTTTCCGTAGCACTCTGTTAACCAGTGCTTCATTAGATCCATCCTTTCTGGTTGACTTTAACCACGATGACCTTCAGGAGTTGGTCTTCCAGCATAGTTTTGCGCTTAAAAATTACCATTGGGGGAAGCTTCTTTCCAGAGGCGGTGCAGCCCAGGACACAGGTGAAATGTGTCCTCTCGTGTCCGGTGGTTTTCACCATAATGGATAAGCACCTGTCTTGTTTACAGTCCTGGTCAGAGGCAGATCAAATGTCAATGGCACTTCATCCATATTTATAATGTTGTCTGGTCCTATGGCGTTCTCCGCGATCTTTGTTTCAACAAATTGTTGAAAATTTGCAACTTCTTCCTGGTAATCTGGGGGGAGTTGCTGACAGAGAGTTGTCCGCGCCCTGATGGACAGGTTCTTTCTTCTCATGAATCTGAAACACCAGGACCGTCATCCATTAAAATCGTCAATATTCATTTCGCGGGCAACTGATTTGGCTTTCAGCCGGATTTACACAGTGGATACACATCGGCCACCTGCTCTCTGAGTGTTAATCCCGTCCTCAAGAACATTTTCAAGTTCAGGCCACCTTCCTTTCTGTCCTCTGAAAGCATTTCTAGTCTTTTGGCATTGAATGAGTTCTTCCTCCTGCCGTCTTCAGCGCCAAACCATGGATTGATTCACGCCTAGCTTACGTGCGGCAGCTCTATTTCCTTCCTGTACTGCCAGATCGATGGCCTTCAACTTAAATGCGGCATCATATGAACTTCTTTGTGTGGTTTCCATGATGAGTGGGTACGGGTTTGAAAAAAAATCTCCGTCGTGCCTGCTGCTTGCATGTGCTAAATGAAAATTAGCGCTGTCTTCTTTGATTTCCAATTTTGACTTCCCACCTGTCTCGTTTTTTTCACTTTCTGCTAAAGCCCCCTGGCGGGTGAAGAAAAATCCACAGAAAAGCCGCACCTCATTATAAGCCGCATGGTTCAAAGCATGGGAAAAAAGTAGCGGCTTATAGTCGGGAAAATACGGTAATTATCCACAAAGCTCATGCCTAAAGTTATGTTTAGGTTAAAAAAGACATCAAGCTTCAGAGGACCCATGCATTTACTGCAACGGCATTCAATACTGATTGGACCCTTTCCAAAATGGGTTGTACTCTGTACAAGCTCATTGGCATAGCAATGTCCAAATGGTAACAGTATAGCAGAACGAGTAGCATTTTACATCGATTCTATAGGGTCAAACACGCAGATCTGAAAACACTCAGGGGTCACATATTGATTTCTTTTCAGTTCTAGCGGTAAAAGATGGTTCAGCAATTTAGGACCCAAATTCAAGCAACTTGAGCCAGATTCAGGTTTCAAAACGAAGACTTGAACTGTAAACATAGTGTGAGTGTAATAACTGAAAACTGTAAGCTAGAAATATGAAATAAGCAGATACAGAAGGATGGAGCTACATGACTGAAGCAGGTTGACATCACCAGGATCTGACATTGAGCTTAAGAAAGATGTCAGTATACATTTGGGGAGGATCATTTATGAGTGAGGAGAGTTGTAATGGGGAGGAATCGGAAACTGGAAACTTTGAGGAAAATACGATGCAGGGTAATGTTATGGAACGTTACGAAGGCACAATGAAGAAATCATACAGTGTTTACAGAGTTTATTGACTTTCGCAAAATATCTTAACATGCCACTTATATAACCACTTCCTATGTATTGCTATCAAAGCAGTTCCTTGTAATTTTGAGCATGCCAACAGCGACACTCCTTTGCATATTTTTGATCATTTGTCCAGTTCTAAATGAAACTAAAGAAAACAAAAACAGAATAATTTTCAAAATGTAAAAACTAGCTTGTTATTGTCATGTAAAGTAAACTTTTCTTTTTTTCTTTGTTTTGTTTCCAGTACTGATCCTGTTAGTTAAGATTAGGTAATATTGATACAGAGTAAAATAGTATGTTATATTTAATCAGGATTACATGCGCTACATTTGTACTGTAACTTAGTTCCACTTAACTCACCTATCCATGACTTTCAGGACAGCATAGTCTGTCCTACCAGTGTTTATCAACAGTGCAAGTCTCTGCATGTCACAGTTAATTTGCTGCGCCAACATGGGTTAACCCATTAAAGAAGTTACTGTTTAAAATGTGTATAGCTTTATTGTTCTCATTTTATTATGACTCGACATACAGCAACATCCGTTAGTAAACACCCATCTGGTTCCTATTACTGTTGTTTTCATGCTGAGCAGTTTTGCTAAAGTGCTAAGCTAACGCTAGCATGTTTCCTTTCCGCGGCCATGAGACTCATTCCAACTTGCTAAATATTACATGAAAAATGCAAGTTCATAACACTGCTGGGTCCAGCCATTGGAGGAGACAAGGACTGAGCAACACAGAGAAAAAAGGAGACTGGTAAAAACTCTGAATCCCAGAATGCACAGTAATAACCCATTTTCATGACAACTCCCAGGGAGGAGGAGTGACAGCTGGGATCCCTGTGATGTCAGAGCTACAAAACTCTGGCATAGCAGCTTTCTTCCTCTTTGCTCACAACCTTCATTGGGGAGGACTAGTGCATGAACATCTTGATCTCACTGGCTGAGCAAATAACTGCATCTTTGAGGAGACCCTCGATCCAATGTAAAGAACGGTCTGCTGTTTGCGTATCCTGTGACTTGTACCCCAGCCACAAGGCTAGCAAGGAATACCGCTGACTTTCTATCACAGACAGTAGACCAACCAAAGGTATCCGTAGTAGAGTTTAGTCAGGGGCTCAAAAACCAATCATTTGAGATCAGGAGGCCGATCAGATCATTTAGATCGGCTAAACATCCAACATTGCAATTAAAGATGAGTAAACAGACAAGCTAGGTGACTGCAGTTGTTAGTGAACATAAGGTTTATCAGGTAAGAAAATTATTTTGTGGTTTTCACTTTTTATGTTGGGCTGCACGGTGGCGCAGTTGGTAGCACTGTTGCCTTGCAGCAAAAAGGTCCTGGGTTCGAGTCCCGGCCGGGGGTCTTTCTGCATGGAGTTTGCATGTTCTCCCCGTGCATGCGTGGGTTCTCACCGGGTACTCCAGCTTCCTCCCACAGTCCAAAGACATGCCTGTTAGGTTAATCGGGGGTCTTTCTGCATGGAGTTTGCATGTTCTCCCCGTGCATGCGTGGGTTCTCACCGGGTACTCCGGCTTCCTCCCACAGTCCAAAGACATGCCTGTTAGGTTAATTGGTCTCTCTAAATTGCCCTTAGGTGTATGAATGAGTGTGTGCATGGCTGTTTGTGTGTTGCCCTTCGATGGACTGGCGACCTGTCCAGGGTGGACCCCGCCTCTCGCCCATAGACTGCTGGAGATAGGCACCAGCTCCCCCGCGACCCACTATGGAATAAGAGCTAGAAAATGACTGACTGACTTTTTATGTTTCCTCCATAAAAGTATAACAATGGCTATATATGTGACAGTTGTTGGGAGGAAAAGGCTGACGCATGCCTGTGCACAGAGTGAAAATACTAGTCAGAACAGGAGCAGAAATTACGTCTTGTGTTTAAAACAACAGGGGGGACTGGGTTTGACCCAGAACCTTTAAATCGTTCTGTAGGGAGACAACAATTCCCCAACCTTCTTTCTTCTCACTGGACTAGCGTTCTGATCCCGGAGTTCAGTCTTCTAATCATAACATCCCTCTTTGGCAACTTTCAGAGGCGTTCTCGGCTGCCACGTGCTCGTTCCTTTTATAGCAACCTAATCTAAAACTATCCTCAGGAGCAATCCTAAACTGAAGTGGCAAGGATAAATTTTAAATGTGATAATATATGCCCTTTAAGTAGCTACCAAGGGATAGTGATAGGAGTGGTGGGGAACAATAGAAAACTGGATTTGGCCCTATTACCCTACAGATATTAAAAGCTTGCTACAGTTAAATTCATTATCAAAAACAGAAGTCATAGGAGCTAGAAACTGTATTTTACTTCTGCAGAGCTAAAAGTTTACATTTTTGGAAATACCTCAAGGCTAAATAAATATTTTTTGTTGCCAAAGGTCCTGTTGTCTTCTTTCTTCAACCCACCGCTACAGAAAAGGCTTATTTGTTTCTGCACGGGCCCCTCACGTGTTTGTTCAGTGTGCCAATCAATGGAAAAGAGGACGTGACGGGATGGAGGTGGGCTAAGCGTTGCTGCGGTTAAACACAAGGAGTCTTATCCATGTGTGGACAGACGGGCTCTTTAAACACACACCAGCAATGCATGCATTCATGTGGATTCAGTCTCACACAAGCACACGCAGAGTGGAGCTCAGATAAGTGACTGAATCAATCACGTGCATACAGTGTTTGCTTGTCAGCCGGTATGCTTTTCTTTTATAACACTGGTTCAATTTCCCAAGCAACTGGAGCCCTATCAGCGTTTTTCCAGAATATATATTCAGCAAGGTCATCTCTCACTGCAACAAGAAACATCTCAGCAACATGGATGTGTCTCTGCTATTGAAATGTCAATATTCCCTATAGCCCGTTGCATTATAATCTACATTTGTCAATACACGGGCTGCTTAGAGAACATTGCTTCTTCTTTAAGAGGCTCGTATTGACTCCTGTTCACTGATTTATTCAGGTAATACCAGCATGAGAGCTGAATCTTATTAAACTTCTCAGAGTAGTAGTAGACAGGATTCCATTATAATTTCAGATTTTATTTTAAATTTTGAGCATTCCTCATGAATCTAGTAAAAATTTTATATTTTAGCAAAGCAAAGAGTTTTACGGCATTAAGGCAGGTGGAAGTTGAAGAGCATAATTAATAAAGTGTAAGTCAAGTGTGTGCTATAAAAGAGTTATGATTGAAATTAAATTTAACAGGAGCAGAGGGGTTTTACTCCTTGCTCATGTTCATTCAGAGGGTGCACACAGAACTCAGTACTGCAGCTTTCATGTCCCATACTCAATTTACTCTGAATAAACTAATAACAAGGATTTTTAAGTTTTGCTCTGAAGAAGCATTTAACTCCATACAGATTTCTGCTGTTTTTGTTTTTTTTGTCACACTTAATATAGTTTCAATCACTAAACTTAAATTTATGACACCAAAATAACTTTAATAGATACAAAAAAGACATATTTTCAAGTGTTGATTTTATTAAATAAAAAAAAAACTTCCAAACAATCCTGGCCCTATTTGAAAAAGTAATTACACCCCTAAACCTAGTAACTGGTTGTTCCAATTCAATTCAATTCAGTTTATTTATATAGCGCCAGTTCACAACACATGTCGTCTCAAAACACTTCATAAAGTCAGTTTCATACATTACAATTAATCTTAATCATTGAACAGTGCAGTCAGATTCAGTTATTCATTCAAATTGGATAAAAAGTTTTTCTATCTAAGGAAACCCAGCAGATTGCATCCAGTCAGTGACTTGCAGCATTCACTCCTCCTGGATCAGCATGTAGAGACAGTGGACAGTCACTGGCGTTGACTTTGCAGCAATCCCTCATACTGAGCATGCATGTAGCGACAGTGGAGAGGAAAAACTCTCTTTTAACAGGAAGAAACCTCCAGCAGAACCAGGCTCAGTGTGAGCGGCCATCTGCCACGAACGACTGGGGGTTAGAGAGAACAGAGCAGAGACACAAAGAGAACAAAGAAGCACTGATCCAGGAGTACTTTCTATGGGAAGGAAAAGGTAAATGTTAATGGATGTAGCTCCTTTAGTCGTTTCACCTAGAAAGAAAGAACAGATAAACTCTGAGCCAGTTTTCAAGGTTAGAGTCTGAAAGAGAGCACATATAAATAGGCTACGTTCACACTGCAGCTTGAAGTGACCCAAATCCGATTTTTGTGCCCGTATGCAACCAGTATCCAAACTTTTCATGCAAGTCTGAACGACACAGATCCAATTTTTTCAAATGCGACCCAGGCCACTTGGATATGTGGTCCTAAATCCAATACGTATCTGATCTTTTCAAATGCGACCTGTGTCTGTACGGCCAGGTCGCATTCATCCGACCTGTACGACCTACACGCTCGCTACATGTGACGTCATTGCATCGTCTACTGCGCATGTGGGACACTTGAGCAAAAAAATCGGATTTCACCTAAACATCGGAATTGAGTATTAAGACCTGCAGTGTGAACGTAGCCATTGTTACAGTAAAAGCTCAGCCAGTAGCTATGTTTAGGAGAGAGAAAGGGTTAAACACTGAAAGACAGGGCCATGTGGATCATCGGTAGAGGGTGAGCATTAAGTTGTTGCCAGCAGAAGCTTGGACGATGCCCCTCTCCAGAAAGGTGTCACAGGTAGACACAGAGTCAGGCCAGGTGTAGCTTCTAGAAAGAGAAAAGAGAGAGAACAAAGTTAAAAGCTGAAATAACTGAAAATAATGCAAAATTGGAGAGTAGTATGAGAATGTAGCGAAGAGGGTGAAAGAGGTCATTATGTCCTCCAGCAGCCTAAGCCTATAGCAGCATAACTACACAGATAGTTCAGGATAACCTAAGCCACTCTAACTATAAGCTTTATCAAAAAGGAAAGTTTTAAGCCTAGCCTTAAAAGTAGACAGGGTGTCCGCCTCACGGACTAAAACTCGGAGCTGGTTCCACAGGAGAGGAGCCTGATAACTAAAGGATCTGCCTCCCATTCTACTTCTAGAGACTCTAGGAACCACCAGTAAACCTGCAGTCTGAGAACGAAGTGCTCTGTTAGGAACATATGGAACAATCAGATCTCTGATGTATGATGGAGCTAGATCATTAAGAGCTTTATATGTGTGGAGGAGAATTTTAAATTCTATTCCAGATTAAACAGGGAGCCAATGAAGGGAAGCTAAAATAGGAGAAATATGATCTCTCTTTTTAATTTTCATCAGAACTCTTGCTGCAGCATTTTGAACACCATCACAGTGGAGGAAGTTTGGCCCACTCTGCTTTACAGAATAATTTTAATTCAAAACACATTGAAGGGTTTCCACCATGACACCAAACTCTTATTCACAAGCAGAACATTTATGTTTAGCAAATAATACAATAAAAACTTCTATATTTAGTTGAACATAATTTATTTTTTACTTTTTATGAACTTATGGTATCATTCTAAAATTAGCATTTCTAAAACAAATACCTGCACAGGTCAAATTCTGCAGCTGAGAGAGCCGCTGCAGAGCTGTCAGCTGAAACAATGAAACCGATTCTGAAATCAGTACAATAAGGTGGCAAAAGGTATTGGGTTTTTCCCAGTTAGCTGGGTGTAAAACGTATTGCATCTCAAAGAAACCAACTAAAAGAAGCCAAACTAGAACCTTTATAAGACCCAAACACAGAAGAAAAGGTTCCAGTAGGCTGAAGAGAAGCATTCAATGGCTGCTGTGCCTGGAGTTATAAATTTCACTTTGGCACCCAGCTACTATAACCAAGAATTAAAGAATATGACATATGTGTTTCGATTTTAGGGCATCATTTCCCCAGTTTTAGTCTTTTGGGCTCTAGGTCCACCTCTTTCCTCTAACACCGCTTTATTTCAGTGCTATCTGAGGATCCATAATAAAATGTACATGCTTGAGCTTACAGCAGATTTACGTCCTAGTCTGTGGGGAGTGTTTCAGCTTCTCTAATTAATCTGGAACAATGTTGTGTCTCTGTGTTTTAAATAAACATGACTGTTTCTAATAGATATGTGTGGCTCCCTACCAGAAACACAAACTCTGAGTGACTTAGGTTACATTTAGCTGCTTCTGGAAAGTAAAATAATAATGATAACCAGAGAATAAAATGTGCAAGGTGAAACACTCAACATAAAAACTGCCCATGCAAAGTGTTCAGTGTTATTCAAATCTCTTAGCTTAACTACATTAAGTGACGCCTCAGCTCTGACATATAATATGGTAGTTGAGGCTCATGGGGTTCCTGCACATTTTTTCATGTTAAAATTCCAAACTTCTCTAAATTCAAATTCAAGGTTTCACATTTAACTTTAGATTCATCTATAATGTATAAAAGAAAAAGTTCAATTCTGCGATGGCCAGGCTTCAACTAGGGACCCAGCAAAAATCACACACTATAAAGGGACAGAGAGAAACTGGATGCACCAAACTCTGCTTCTCTGGCTGCTTCAATCAATAATATTAGATATTAATAACTGATAAAAATGCATGCACCAACTACAGAGAGAATATAGACCTCATTTAACTTGTGTGTAAACGGAATGTGAAGGCCAGTTCATGTTCTCAGGATGTGCTGATTCATGCTCTAATTTTAGGCTAAGATGCCCTGTGTGCACATTCCACGGAATAAGTGGATGCATAACTTCAAGCTGTCAACACGCTAACTCAGGGTTGTCTCTCCACAATTACTTGGCAATTTCCTGCGATGAGGTTGATGCGATATTTGTGCTGTTGTAATGATTAATAATGAAGGCAGCTCCCCCAACACAGGCCTTCCTACAAACAAACACCCATCTTCTTCCTGTGCTCATTAAGCTCCAATGTTGATTGGAAGACAACTTTTTAGCACCACTAGTAAAAATTGTTTACAGGAATTATCTAGGTGACTTAAATGTTTCATATCTTCAAACTAATTTTAATATTGACAAAGATAACCTGAGCAAGCACAAAAAGCTGTTGTTCAGATGATTTCATTCATTTAGGGTTATAAGCTATTTAAAGTAGCCTAGTCCTGTGTGGAAAAAGTTAATCAGTTCATTTTGCTGATTAACTTGATTGGCTTAGTGTCACAAAGAGCAGGCGAGTTATTTGCACTGATCTAAGATCTGTGTTTATTACAGGCATAGGTCACTTGTTGGTGTGAAGGTACACTGAGGTTTTGTCTTCAAAATTGATACTTATTTGATGTCCTTATGATAAGATGACAGAAAAAGTGCCAGAACCGCTATATGGAACATGGAGTTAAGCAGCACCACCCCTCCTCCGACTGTGCACTGCCAGCCAGCTGGCTAGAAGAATGAAAGGCAAAGACTTTTCCACTCACCATCAAGAATGACAAACTTCGAATCATCCAATTCACCTTTATAAAGTACAACTTTCAGCGTAGTGGCACACTACGCTAAAAGTTGCCACCGTTACGCTGAAATTAGGCCCATATGCTCATTTTTTATGAGTTTTGTTCTGTCGATCATGTAGATCATGTGTACGCACTGACCTGGTTAAGCACAAGATTTATGTCAAGGCTAAAGAGACATTTTTCATCAGCCTCAGATCTACGGCTACAACTCCTGCATTCACCACCGTTAGCACGCCTGCATCTGTTAGCGACCCGTCTGGAGCAACATGGCTGGGTTTTAATTTGTGCATTACACTGCGTAGTCAGGGTTTTAATGTTGAAGAAGTGTTTTAAACAACTGAGATGTTACAATACAAACAGCTGGATGTTGTTTTGATATATTCATTAAAGTTTATATATTGAGAAATAAATATGTTAAGTTGAAAATGTTTTATTATTAAACAAATTATCATTTATTACCACATAAACACACAAAAGTACCGAAAACTGGTACCGTTGAGTACCGGTATCGATTCCCAGGTACCGAGTATTGGTACCGTATTGGTTCAAATGTGAAAGGTAGCCATCCCTAATAATAATTCCCCTCTAAGGTGCAAGGTAACCCTTCCATATTTTTAATAGCGTGAAAAAAAAAATTCTCTTTAGCACCCCCCCCATCCTGTTTATAAAAAAAACCTGGTGATAGCCCTGTCTGATGCATAAAGGTGAATCATTCTACAGTTTTGGGCCAGCGACTGAAAATCCCCTTTCAGCTTCTTTTTTGTCTTTGGGACGGCTAAAAACAGCTGATCCACTGACCTGAGAGAGGGGGGGCGCTAACGGCTGAAGCAGATCGCACAGATACTGTTCAACAAATAAAAACTTTAAAATCTATTCATGTTTGTATCGGTCAAAAGTCGAGCAGCAGCATTCAAAACCGACTGGAGTTGAGTGACTTCTGACCAACATAAAATGCATTGCAAAAATTTAAATTAGTTGTGATAAAAATGTGGATTAAAATCTCGAAGGGAAGCAAAAGAAAAAACAGTTAAAAGCTGGATTGGACCACAGAGCTTACCTGATTATCAAATTTAAGACGACAATCCAAGCCTTATAATGAGATATGCTGCTGAGGGCAAGCTCAAAATCAACATGAACCTTAGAGCCATCACTAGGCCCAAACAACATAACCTCAGTCTGTTTATCATTAAAATGCAAAAGCTTCAGAGACATCCATGCCTTACATTCTGCAATGCAATCCAGTAGCTTGTTGGCAATTTAAGCAATTCTCTGATTCAGTGGGGCATAAATGAGGTTATCGTCTGCATAAAAACGCAAAGCAACGCTCCTTTCTAAGAGCTGAACCCAGAGGAAGGTAGACGACTCACATGCCTGTTTTTTAGTAGCAGTTCGCAGAGTCCAGGTGTCTGGTGATTCGACAACAGTTGAGGAGGTGTGAGAGTATGGCAAAACCAGTAATGGTAAAGTTGTATAATAGTGGTTACGGCAAGCTGTTTTTGCATCTATTATTTATACGATCAAGTGTCATTTCGGCCTGCTAGAGATGCGCTAACTTCGCAAACCTTAAAGTTTAATAAACGTCCTTAAAATCACTAAATGTCATTAGAGCTAGTGTCCAAACAGTGTTAAAGCAGGTGAATGAATGCTTAAAATATGTTAACCTATTTATTTTGTATTTTCACTTTGTGAGATGTTATTCAGTTCTTCTATTTGTGAAAACTAATTTAAACAAACAAATTTTTCATTCTGTTCTTTAATATCTTGAAAGATTGTTAATATTTTAATGGAACTTTTAGTTTTTAGTTCAAACTAGATTATTCAGTTTTTTTATTTAACAGATAGTAGAAGAGTCCTGCCTTGATGTACATAGTCTTTTTGCTGAAGTACCGTATCCATACTGAACCTTGATCCAAAAAGAAGTAGATGTCTGTCAAAGTCTCACATTTACTGTTGCAGCGCTACTTTATACCCATATTAAATGGTCTAACCTTAAAAGAGAAACAGAAAATGACACAACATGCTAGGTGTGATATAAAGCTTAAATGGGAAAATTGTTCAAGAGCATTTCAACATTTTTATGCTTATAATATACACTGCTCAAAAAATAAAGGGAACACTCAAATAACACATCCTAGATCTGAATGAATGAAATATTCTCATTGAATACTTTGTTCCTTACAAAGTTGAATGTGCTGACAACAAAATCACACAAAAATAATCAATGGAAATTAACTTTATTAACCAATGGAGGCCTGGATTTAGAGTCACACACAAAATTAAAGTGGAAAAACACACTACAGGCTGATCCAACTTTGATGTAATGTCCTTAAAACAAGTCAAGATGAGGCTCAGTATTGTGTGTGGCCTCCACGTGCCTGTATGACCTCCCTACAATGCCTGGGCATGCTCCTGATGAGACGGAGGATGGTCTCCTGAAGGATCTCCTCCCAGACCTGGACTAAAGCATCTGCCAACTCCTGGACAGTCTGTGGTGCAACGTGACGTTGGTGGATGGAGCGAGACATGATGTCCCAGATGTGCTCAATCGGATTCAGGTCTGGGGAACAGGCGGGCCAGTCCATAGCTTCAGTGTCATCATCTTGCAGGAACTGCTGACACACTCCAGCCACATGAGGTCTAGCATTGTGCTGCATTAGGAGGAACCCAGGGCCAACCGCACCAGCATATAGTCTTACAAGGGGTTTGAGGATCTCATCTCGGTACCTAATGGCAGTCAGGCTACCTCTGGCGAGCACATGGAGGGCCATGCAGCCCTCCAAAGAAATGCCACCCCACACCATTACTGACCCACTGCCAAACCGGTCATGCTGAAGGATGTTGCAGGCAGCAGATCGCTCTCCACGGTGTCTCCAGACTCTGTCACGTCCGTCACATGTGCTCAGTGTGAACCTGCTTTCATCTGTCAAGAACACAGGGCGCCAGTGGCGAATTTGCCAATCCTGGTGTTCTCTGGCAGATGCTAAGCGTCCTGCACGGTGTTGGGCTGTGAGCACAACCCCCATTTGTGGACGTCGGGCCCTCATACCATCCTCATGGAGTCGGTTTCTAAACCCTTTGTGCAGACACATGCACATTTGTGGCCTGCTGGAGGTCATTTTGCAGGGCTCTGGCAGTGCCCTCCTCCACACCTCCTGGTGTACTGGCCTGTCTCCTGGTAGCGCCTCGAGACACTACGCTAACAGACACAGCAAACCTTGCCACAGCTCGCAATGATGTGCCATCCTGGATGAGCTGCACTACCTGAGCCACTTGTGTGGGTTGTAGAGTCCTTCTCATGCTACCACGAGTGTGAAAGCACCACCAACATTCAAAAGTGACCAAAACATCAGCCAGAAAGCATAGGTACTGAGAAGTGGTCTGTGGTCCCCACCTGCAGAACCACTCCTTTATTGAGTGTGTCTTGCTAATCACCAAAGATTTCCCCCTGTTGTCTTTTCCATTTGAACAACAGCAGGTGAAATTAATTGTCAATCAGTGTTGCTTCCTAAGTGGACAGTTTGATTTCACAGAAGTTTGATTTACTTGGAGTTATATTGTGTTGTTTAGTGTTCCCTTCATTTTTTTGAGCAGTGTAAAAGAGATACAGGACAAAGTGAGTTTAAACTAATGTCGTTTGTCTGTTCGTTGTCTGTTCGTTCTTGATATTTTAGATTTCCTTTAGTTTTTCTTTTCTGCGTGTGATGGATACCTTGCAGAGCTCAATTCTTTGTTCAAGCTCTTTCTTCAGAAGAAAAGTTATCTGTCATGTTTGTCGCCTGTCGAGGCCTCTGAGGAGTAAATCTGCTTCACCCAGCAAGTGTCATGGGTCGATGGTGAGATGCCCCCTTTCTGATTCCTCACGGTGTTCTGCAGCTGCCTGACTCAGCTGCCTGACTCACAATATCCACATGACTGGCCGCACATTTCAGACACAGTTGCTCCACAGTACAAGCTGTTTTCCACCACACACACTGGTAATGTGAAGTTGGATTCTCTGCAGTTAAAAAAACCATTACCAACTTTCTGCAGCTTTGTTGATTTGAAAAGCTTTACATGACAAGCCAAGCTCTTTACCACTGAGAGGCTCCCTGACTTCAGAATCCTATTAAAAGCAGTTTAAAGAATAACAGTCAAAGTTTGGATGCATTTAATTTCATTCAATTTAACCTGCTATGACTGATCAGTGGATTATACGCGGTACTCTGGTTTAGTCATGAACTGTTGATAAGGATTGGCAGAACACTTTTTGATTAATACATTTAGATAAATACACTTAATTAGTACCACTAACAACCAGACAAACCATGGAAGGTAAAATCATCGCTGGAATAAGAGTTAAAGGACTACAATCAGCATGCATGGTTTTTATAAAGCAAGCAACACCAGAACGTTCTGGACACACTGGTTTTCAATGAGCCTAAACTTTGCTAAACCGTTTTACAATTACACCTTTAGCCTTACTTGTGCAAATGGAGCAGCCATTTTGTAAAGTAAGAATACAAACAAGTGTTTGTATTTGCCTACTTTCTGATTTTTGGGGGAAAACATCACTTCCTGCAATCAGACAATATTATAAAATAATAAAATTAATTTTCATTTTGTTTGTAATTTGTAAACAATATCTGAACTAGGGCTGAAACAATTCATCGGATTTAACGTGATTAATCAATTATTGAAATAATCAACTAATTTAGTAATCGAATAATCATTAACTGGAGTATACAGACTAAATCATGCCATTTGCTGAAAGAACAACCCACCCAGAGCAGTAATTGGGTCAAAACTGTACAAAAGCTATATACATTTTGCATTTAGGTTGAAACACTTTGTAAATATGCTCCATCCAGAACTTCTCAAGTGGCCTAGCTTTAGCTTCACCTGGTTCAAATTCTGTAAAAAAAATTGCACCTTTTGTACATCGTCCGTTTATTAAACAATTAATCGGAAAAATAGTCGACAGATTAATCGATTAGCAAAATAATCGTTAGTGGCAGCCCTAATTTGAACTGTAAACCCAGCCTGTTTGAGCGGGCTCAGGACCAGTCTGCATGCTCCAGTTTGATTCGGATGGAACACATTCACACGTTTTCTTGTGAAAGGATGCTCGAGTTATTATCCAGTGATGTACACAGACTGTCATCTCTTCATGTTTGCTGCAGCTTCATAATACTGACCATATGAATGTCTCTCCATCTGGATCCTGTATTAAGTGACATTGGCTCATTTCTGAACCAATTTAACCCAACTTACGATTTCAATCTTATTCTGTCACTCTTATAGTGCCTGTGACACGCTTTTCCCACAAATGCAGAAACTGAAAGAAAACATCTATATATTGAAGAAATTGAGCAGTAATTGACATATCAGGATTAAAGATGTGATAAAAGACAATTGTGACACAAAATAAGCATATTTCAATGTTAAATTTTGCAAGTCGGAAGTCGCCCGGAAATGACGTCTAGAGGGAAGTCTTCGTTCATTCGTTGTGCGAGCGTCAATGAAAACTGTTCAGGTAGAAGCCAAGTTGCGTTAAAAGCAACATTAATATGGTGAAAAGATCGCCAAAGAAAAGGTTGTTGCTGCTGTTGCTAAACGGATCAAGGCTCAGCAGGTAAGAACACTTCCTGGTTGCAAAAGTACTTTTAGATATCGGCAGTTATTGTTAATAATAAAAAATCCGAAATAATTTTTATTATTAATAATCCGAAAGTCTTCTTCTTATTATTATTATTATTAAAATAAGATAAATTACAGGTGCACATAATATATTTAAATAAATGTTTCTCTAAAGATTCTAATACAAAGTTAAAAAATGACACCAGGTAGTGTCTTCAGATCTTCAGTCATCCCTTGTGGCTGCTGCTGCTGTTCCATGCTACTCACTGCGCCTCCGGTTGTTTCACTCAGTGCCTATTTTCACTACATCGGCTCCAGTCCAGCCTGGTCCGGTGTGTACCGTGGAGGAGCTCCAAGAACAATACATAGATCGCGCAACAAAAGCCGGTGATAAATGTGGTAGCAAGTCCAAAACAACTCATTCTGTGGAAGTTAAACTGCTTAATTTTTCATTTATGCATCCAGATATTTTCATGTGTTTTGTTCCCTGAGTTAATTTGTTGCTTAATTTGGTGCATTTGATGTTTAATTGCTTGCTTTATAATACCTTAGTTAACCCAGTAACTGAACTAATTGATCTAAAGTAAACAACTGCTAATATATAGACGTGCATGTATAAATATGTGTGTATTTATTAATATAGCGAGATCTAGTCCGTCTTTAGTGAATTATTTTGGAAATCTGAATGTAGTGCTGGTTCTGTTTCCTGGTGGTATGATTGATGTATATTGACTCTGGCCGTGCTTCGGTATCCGCCAAAAATAGACGGTGGTTGACGTCCGCAGGTCGCAGGACTGGTGCTCTGTCATCTGATGAAAGCTGACTCTGTTCTTTGACTCTTCTGCGTCTCTCTCTGATAGTAACTGAAATATATCTAAAGAAACATCAGATTCTTTGCTGCTATCTGTGTTGCTGTCATTGTAGCAGCAGTCAGTTTACATGCCAGGGTTCCCCTTCTACATCATAAAAGAGCATAACAAAATCACAAAGGAGTGGTCTGGAAATGCCTTTTTAGTGAAATTTATGACCATATATCTCAACAACTGTTCATTTCAGTGGCTTGAATTTACTTGTTCAAATATTGTAACAATGTTTCCTTTCCATAAATGCAATTGGATTTATCATGAAAATGTAATGTCACTGGCACTTTAAGATAGCTGCATCATTGCAAAAAGTACTTCCTGCTTATCAAAATAAAAGCACATCCTGTTCCATTCATTTGGAAATTTATTTAGACCCTACTTTGCACTCATTTCGCTGTCCAAACCAGATACAGTGGAATATACGGTGTGAAGGTAAACACTAAAGTTACAAAGACAAAAAAAAAACACCCTTTCTTTGATTCGGGCAGAAATTTAACATTAACAGGTTTAAATCTGTTCATTATTTCTCATGAAACACAAATGCATATTTATATTTCTATTGGAGTAAATATCACACTACTGATCTCCATATAGCAGTTTTTGCACATTGAATTCAATGTTAAAAGATTAAAAGGTTAACCGTTAATTTTTCTTGTGTTAAATCATGCTTAAAGACAAAGATAATTGGACTAACTGACCTACAGCAACACAGTATATGAGGCAGACTAGATGTTCATTGCATTCAATGAGAAAAGGGTTGTTTTAAACTCTTAGACACCTGAGAACTAACTTGGACTAGGGGCAGAGACTCAACTTGGATTTGAGAAGAAGGACTTGTGAACATCTTTGCCCCTACCTGAGCTAACTGTGTCAGCTCTTTATCATGATGTGAGCTCGTTAGTCAGACACCTTTAAGTCGTATAGATGAGAAGTTGCATCTATTATGAGTATAAATCAGATGTAGCACAGTAAAATATATTGTTGTTCAGTTTGAAAGCCCTACAGCTGGGCAGCATTCATTTTAACACTGCAGATCCTTCCTAGAACACTGGATTGTGAAATATTACTGTTTGCAAAGGACATCCTTAGATATGTGAGGGAGAAGGTTCTGGTTCAGCTTAAAGCACGGTTAGGTTCTACAACTGTCTCCCAAGCTTTGAGCAGCTCACTGAGCTCTGTTCAATCCATTATCTGAACATGGAGAGAGGATGCACCACCTGCAGACCTACCAAGACCATGGTAACTCTGTAGGAGTTGCGGAGACCCACAGCTCAGGAGGGAGAATCTGTCCACAGGATAACTATTAGATGAAAACTCCACAAATCTGAATTTATGGAAAATGGCAAGAAGTTTGCAAAGTTGAAAAAAAGCCCTGTCTGCAGTTTGCTACAGAACATGTAGGAGACATTGCACAACATGTGGAAGGTGTCCCGAGAGATGAGACCAAAACAACCTCTTGGCCTACACGTGTGACCCAAAAGGTGTCAAAGGTCTTTTAGGAATCAGGTGAAGCAGGCAAAACTGGCAACCGAAGGCAAAGAGGGCTACAAAGGGATAGAAAGTTAATTATATATATATTTGTTTTGGAAAAGCAACTAAAAATGCTAAAAGAGTTATAAAAAGTCTTTAAAATCATTTGAGTCAGGCTCTGCTTGGTCCCAGGGAGAGGGGAAAATGTGAAAGCCATTTTAGGCTTTCACATTTAGGCTTTAGCAGTAGTGCACCTCAAAGGCACTGAGCATGACTGGCCTCTCTCAGAGGGCAGAGCCTTGGACTGTGCCCACTCCATGAGGTCCATTGCATCTCCCTGCCCAGATTGGTGCCACTGGTGCTGCTCCTTCTGTTGCCTCTCTCCTGGTGCTGCACGTCCTCTACTACTCCCCTCTCCCCGCAAGATCTCTTGCAGCACATCCTGCAGGCTCTCCTCCAGTGCTGGTGCTGGCCTCCTGAGCACGGACTCCTCCTGCTTCATTGTTGGTTGTCACCATGGTTGTACCATGATCAGGGAAAATTGCTGATTGGTAGCTCAGTCTGCACAGGTGAGGGTCATTTTTTTGCAATTTGCAACCAATAAAACATAAAAACATGCTAAAACCCAGGAAAGTCATGCATTAAAAGCTTCCAACCCAGACACATGCAAATAATATTTGTTGCAAAGACACTATCCTCATGTAGAAACATGGTGGTGGCAGCATCACTCTGTGGGGATGCTATTCTTCAGCAGGGACAGGAAAGCTAGTCAGAGTTGTTTGGGAGATGTATGGAGCTAAAGCTAGGTCAAATTATGCTCAGCAAATTTCTTAAGTGGAGGATTTGAGTCCTGCACTTTTAACAACAGCAATTTGTCAAAGCATCTAAAAACCAACAGTTCAAAAAGAGTTAGTTAGCAGCAGTGTGAAGATGCAACAGCTAACTCTGCAGCAAACATTGTTAGGTAAAAATGACCAGGGACAACCTGTGTTGTTGTTGACATGAGATTTCTACGTCATCTGGGGGACTAGAGCCGAGGTCTGAGATGCCAGATCGCCATCACATGACTGACACAGTGCTGCCCAAATTACACGACTTTGTTAGGAGGAACATCCAACACCTGCTTTAAGTCGTTTCAGTCTTTTGCTTCACCTCTGACATTAATCTGCATGCTGGATAGATGAAGATTTAACTGCATGGAGCCTTGTCCCACATGCAAACCAGTTCAGAGGTTTGCACACAAGCCAAACCATTGAGGGTTAGTTAAAATTAAGAGCTGTACTTCAGTGACAGGTGTGCCAAGGCTTTTTGTTCAAAAAGATGCAGTTAATGCAATAATGTGTTGCCTTAAAAGGTAAATTCTGTTTATGCCAATTCCACTAAAGGTTTAGTCAAAGTAAAGTGTAAAACCATTTATTAGTACTAATATCAGTACTAGGTATCTGCAAGTACTAACATGTGGGAACTTGTAGTTTGTTTTAAAAAAAATTAGGCATCCTGAAGTCAGACGCTTGAGATAACTTCTGTTGTATTGATTGGAGACGTTTTTGATTTCATGTTTAATATATTCTACACATCTGCTTTTATTAGACCTGATTCTCATGAACAGTTAGTGACATTAGCGAAGGATGGATCTCTGAATTATATCTCTGTAGGTGTTTGGAGCAGAAATATCTGCTGGATGGATTCAGTCAATAGAGATTCATATTATTGATAATTCCAAATGATTAAGGAAAATTGGGTAATTTGAATTGCTTCTGTGTCTCTGTTATCATATTCAGGCTACTTCGATAATACTTGGAGCTCCAGGTTTAATTATGGTGTTAATAAGGTTTGGACTCATTTCAGATTTTATAATCTGCCAGAGAGGATGGAGGTTGGCAGGATTTGTACAAAATGCAGCTTTTTAGAGCGCTCAGCCAACGTGGCAGTCCAATATGAGACATTACTGGCAGTTATGCTCAGTAAACTTGTTAAATTTGCTGAGAAGTCCTTTCCCAGAAAAAACTAACTGCTGTACTGTGCTGAATGAAGACACTAAAAGGAAATATCTTCTCATATAAAATGATTTTTCCTATTGTTGAAACTGCTGAAATTCCATGTTTTACAATCCTACTTTAATGATTTAAAACAACTTTTCTTTCAGATTTATTTCCGTTAACTTCCATTAACAGTCAGAGCTACAGCATCTCCCACACTAATTGACATCCCTGGTAAAGATGTATTAAAATTATTTAATCTTATTGCAGCAAAATAATTTCACGATGACAGTGTTATAAAAATCCATCCATGTATTCAGGAGGGGAAACAAACCCCACATTAAGCATAAATTGGTTTGAATAAAATTGCTGGTGCCACAAGTATCGATATCCCTGATCAGAGTGTCAAGGAGATGCCCAGTTCTGCCAGGCATATTTCAAAACAGGAAAAGCAAGAGAACATACTTTTGGAATTCCTATTTCCCACATAACTTCTGTATCTCCAACGTTTTGCAAATATTTGAGTTTATGCTGGACAATCCCCTTTCAGTTCGCATATTGAGGACACAAGTAAGAAACCTACAGATTAGAATGGGCTTTCAACCCAACAGTCAGGTTTTTGGTCTGTGGGAGGAAGCTGGAGTAACTGGAGAGAACCCATGCATGCATGGGGAAAAAGGTCCGGGTTTGGAAAGTAGAACCTTCTTCCTGCACGGCAACAGTGGTACAAATAGCACTGCTGCCCATACCTGAACCCTTTTGAAAACCTAAAGAGAAGAGTGCATCAGAGAGGACTCTGGATGACCCGTACTGCATGCCATTCACAATGTGAACTCCAACCTTGGAAATCCATAATGCTGAACAGGTGCTGATGCTGGAACGTGACACAGAGGAATGATGATATGACAGAAGACAAGAGGAATGATGCAGTGGTTTTACTTTAACTGATTTTCGTTATTCCACTGACCCCAGTAAAAGGCTTCCTGCATACTTTTGTTTATCTACCAGAAGATGTAGCAGCATCCCCCTCCTCCCGCATTCCCCCCACTCCCCTCCTCTCTGTCTTTCTCCTGAAAGATATTTCCAGGCGAGTGAGCCCGGACCTCAGCTGCCTCTCTGACGCATTAATCACTCGGCCGCCGCTCCCCTTCCCTTCTCATATAGACACACATGCTCTCACTCTTGTATAACCTGCTTCAACTCACAAAAAAAGAAGGCACGTTCTGCCACCGTGTAGTACAAACACGCAGGCCCCTGCATGTAGCTGGAGAACACACACAGAGCATCTGCCCACCACTTCAAGCAATCTTGACTTTTTGTTCCATGCCAACTCTGTCTCCCTCCATCCGGCTCCCACATGACCCTCCATTTTCCTGATCATTAGCGACACCAGAGCCGCTTTCCATCCATCCCTGACTGCCACACTGCCTGGCTCCCTCACCACTCCTCTGTTTACTTCTCCATTTCTTTATTTGATTTTGGGGCATTGCCCCCCTCTGGCTGTTGTGAGCAGAGAGGGGCTCCAAAGGTAGAAGAAAGAAGGATGGAGATGAAAACAGGAAGGGGGAGAGCCTTTTTACTTGCTAATTTGCTGAAAAATAAAAGGGAATATAACAAATCAGGGTTGTGTCAAAAGTAATATATTCTGATTAGGTTAATGAGCTCATGTTGCTTTTTAATGCAAAGCCATTTTTAGCCAAAGTACCAGCTTTAACCAGTACATCCGAATGAACTAGAATATCATCAAAATCTCTTTTCAGTAATACAGTATAAATTGTTTCATTTAAATATTTCATTTGATTTTGATAAGTCTGGCTAACATTTAATGAAAACCTAAATTTCAGTTCCTCAGAAAATCAGAATACTACACTAGACCAATAAAAATAATTATAATGCAGAGATTACAACCTACTGAACAGTATTCTTCGTGTACTGTATAGTATCTGCACACAGACTTGGTCGGAGCTCCTGTTGCATGAATTACAGGTGTCAGTGCAGTGTGGCATGAAGGAGGAGTGGTTCTACTGAGGTGTTCAGGAAGCCCAGGTTGCTTTAACAGCTTGTCTACATTGTTGGTTCTGGTGTTTCATCTTCCTCTTGACAATACTACAGATTCTCTATGGGGTTCAGGTCAGACCAGTTTGCTGGACAGTCAAGCACATTACCACGGTGGCCATTGGACCAGCTTTTGGTACCTTTGGCAGTGTGGGCCGGTACCAAGTCCTGCTGGAAAATGAGATCAGCATCTTCATAAAGTTTCTCAGCAGAAGGAGGCACGAAGTACTCTAAAGCTTCCTGGTAGATGACTGCGTCTACTGTGGACAGAAATTATATACTGGACTTCAAGCAACGTGGATTCTGGGACTCACCACTTTTCGTCCAGATTCTGGGACTTTGATTTCCAAATGAAATGCAAACTTTACTCTTATCTGAAAAGAGGACAATGGACCACTGAAGAACAGTCCAGTCAGTTTCTCCTTAGTCCAGGAGAGATGCCTCTGACGGCAGCTCCGGATTCCCCCCCACAGTCTGAAACAAGCCTGGTAACGTGTGTGTCCTGCATCCTGCCTGCTGTCAGCTGGTATTTAAACTGGTTCCACCTCCTGTCGATTGACTAAAGCTTAGAGTTACTAAATGTTTCAAAGCTTAACTTGATTAATAGTTTTGGTTTTTTGCGGTTCTGTAGTGTAGCAGATTGATTGGCTACTTTAAAGCACATCAATGTTTCGTCAATCAAAATCTGATCTAAAAGTTGAATCCTTAATTTATCCCAAGGATTGTTCCACGCATTTAAAGAAGTAAAGATATTCTGGATATTGAAAAAATTACGCAAATGTTTATATTGAAATGGTGCAGAACAAATTCAATTTGCTTATCAGGCGGGGAAAGAGGTTGAGGATTTAGCTGCTGGGTTTTTAAGTTATTCTAGACGAAAGGTGCCGTTTGGAGTCCTGATGAAATCTTGTAAATGTTTCTGATTTTTGTATTTATTTTGGTTCTTGTCAGTGTTTATTGTTGTGTGTAGACTCTGCTGCAAACAAATTGCCCACTCGGGGATAATAAAGTATTTAAGTATACTTTATTGTAGAATAAAAGTATTTAATTTTAGTCCAATTTTAATCACACTAAGGCACGGTTCCTTTAAATCGTGAACTCTGCTTACAGCTGTATCCATAAGAACATTTTGTGGTTTTCTATCATTTTCCTTGGTCGTGGAAGGAAGTGATCTCTAAGCAACAGTCCAAGTATGCAAGGTGTTCTATCTCAAACCTCTAATATACCTAATGAAGCCTCTGATTGGCTGCAGCAGCCGTGCCTGAGAACACACCTGATTTTTAATTGTGTGCTTATGATGAATTCTGGTCAGGGAGTGGAAGACTTCAGAAGTCACTGAAACTGGGATTTCATGTTGAATTTGAATAAAATCCTTCTAATATTACTTTTAACTATTTAAATTGTTCTTGTGTCATTTAGCCAATAAATCTGTTTTTTAGAGGGGGTTGAATACTTATAGGTGCAGCTGTAACTGTGTAGAACTCCAGTGATGACTTTTATAAGAGTTTTAAAGGATCCAGTGTATACTTAGATTCTAGTATTTGTTTTCAACCCTGTTTTAACGTACCTATTTATACCTTTTGGCTATTTAATAGTTGTATTATACACTATTAAGGGGTTAATGTGGAAACAAGTTTTGTCCTGTAATAAAAATGGTTCAAATTATTCATGACATTCAAATTTGTGGAGTTTTTGCGAGTTTAAATCCAGTCAAATGAAACTGAAGCTTTGAGTGGCAATGGAAACAATTTAGAATCACAAAAGTGTTTCATTTCAGATGTGAAGTTGCTTTGAATTTGTTGTAAAACCTAATTACCATTATTAATTATTATCAAACACCAACCATAGTGAGCTTCCTTTTTGCTAACCACATTACAAACATGATCTGGAAATGCAGCTGAATTAAAGTAAATCATAATCCATGAATAAAAACTTGATGTGCATGAAAAATTCAGCTGAAGGAGCATCAGTGTGAAATCTCTAAAAATATAGCAAAGAATGAATACCAGCAGTTTCCTTTTTGCTTCAGTTCTAAATTATAAGGTGGAAGCAATGATGAAGCCTGGTGCATCATCATCATCACTTGTACCTTATAATTTAGAAGGGATTGATGACAGATTTACTGTAATTAAAATCAGCTCAGTGGAACAGCTAACATAAATCTTCCCTCTGAATCAATAAAGGGAGTGATAGTCATTTAGTTTAGTGAACATTTTACACCATGTCACAGCTACAGCACAGTTTGAAATGGATCTTCATGCCTTACATGGGAGAGGTTCCCACAAGTATTTATGAGCAGATCATGGAGACAATGTTAAAGCCCGAGCAGCAGAGTTGGTGCTGATTTACAGCTGCATCTCAGTCATTAGGAATGTCTACAAGTGGATTTATTCCAGGGGTTCAAAGAGTAATTTTATAGCTCAGGTCAGGGCTGTCCAAAGTGTGGCTCGGGGGCCATTTGTGGCCCCTGGACTGATTTTGTCTGTGGTTAAATTAAGCACTGAAGCAGGTTCTTTAGACTCATTTGAGAGCCACTGTTTTAATGTCAAATATTCACACAGTTGATCTAAATAAAATACATGAGGTGAGCTTGGAACAAATCATTACACTGTCTGTACAATCATTCAGCAAATGACTTTTGTGTCGTTTCTGCAACTCGTTAACAAACTAAATGCAAATTGGTTTTCATTATTTTCCTGACATGAGAATAATTTAGTGAATTTTTTTGTTTTTTTTAGCAACTCTTCAGCTGAGAAGAGATGGGGATGTTAGCTGAGATGTCAAGGCATTAGGTAGCAATATTTTGTCTTCAGATTTTGCTTCATCATCTTGAAATGAAAAATAATAATAATAAAAAACATTTTAAAAGATTTTAAGCAACACTGAAAACTTTTAAAGTAACAAAAGAAAGGCTTGGATGGAGGAAACTAACTGGAAACAAAATACTGGGAAGGATGTTAGAAATTCAGCTCAAAAAACTAGAATATTGTAAAAAAGTTATATTAAATTAATATTTTTTATCACTCATTTAAGAGAGTAAAAGTCAAAAATTTCTTACACATGGAGTGAAATATTTCCAGCTTTTACTTATGTAACATTGATGATTACGGCTTCCAGAGAATGAAAACACAACATTCTGGGTTTTAGAAAAAATTTATATTGTGAAAAAGCTGTAGCAGCAGAAAGTTGGCTGGAAGGAAAAAGTAAGGTAGGAAAAGGTGCACCAGCAACACCGATAACTGCAGCCTTGACAGGATTGTCAAGCTAAACCCAACAATGTCAGTTTTCTTTGAACCCAAAGAACCCAAACACAGCATTAAGTGATGGACAAAAGCCCTTCGAGGCAGTTTTTCCAGCAAGCATTCAGTGATGGTGAAGAAGGAATTTCACCACAAGCTCCAACTGTTCGCAGGTCAAAATGAGGAATACTTCCTTTAATTCTAGGCTTTTTGTTTCCCCAGCTAGACAAGATGATTGTAACCATCATACTGTTGACTACTTTTTCTCTCTCGTGAAGCTTTTGCAGACTGTTCATATCTTCTCAACACTTGCTGAAACCCATTAATGTATTTAATTTTTCTTTCTATGCGGCAACGATAGTTAAATTTAGGAACTTCATTCGTGACTGTTGCATTAAAGCGCTGAATGATAGCAGGAAGCGGCTGAGGAAAAGGTTAGGGTCCTTGTTGGACATGACTGTATCGCACATGGAAATCCCTGAAGGGGACGTGTTCAGTTAATCTGTGTGTAGACTCAGCCGCTTGGAGGGAAGGTCAAACACGTGACCCACTGAACCCATGGAAGATGATCCAGTTGGTCAGTAAAACCAGAGCTAATGTTTGATCATATGAGCTCTTTAAATGCTGCTGTAGTCCTCTGCATGCAAAAATAAACTGAAACAAATAATAATGATTATTAGTTTAATAGAGTCCTGTTGGATGGAAATTAAAACACACCTTCAACATGAGTGTTACACATTTGCAGTTTCTGAAGCAAAGCAGTGAAATCTGATCTGAATCACAGAAAGCGATCATTATAGATGTACATTTTAATATGTATGTATATTAACACGGTTCTTGGGTTTCATTAATGCAACGTGAGATCGATTTACATTATTAGCTTTAATGTTTTATAACATCTTAGCATTAAATCTTCTACATACAGCATGTATATTATTTTAATCTTAACTTCATATGTACCTGTATATCATATTTACTGGTGCATCTTGGAAAATTTGGGTTTATTTCACACAGTGATATATTTGTGTTTATTTATGTTAATTCTGCTAATTCAGCCGTACAGTTCATGAAAACCCCAAATTCATGCTGTGGAAAACCTACGGGATGGTATGGCATACCTTAGCTCCACTGTCTGCAACATGCAGATGAACACCTTGTTCCCCACCACACTGTAAGGTTGTAAGTATCTGGTGATGAAGCAGGTGATAGACCTTTTTTTTTTTTTTTTTGCCCGTTCCGGGTTGGCAGAGAGTTTGGTGAAACGTTGCACCGTGCGTTGGTCTGGTGGTGGCTGTCTCTGCTCCGTGTCGTTTAACTCCGGGCGATGCCTAGTAATATGAACTTGCGCATTTGTGGTGTTCATTCGGCAAAAAACAAAATGAGTCCAAATCTTCGTCTTTAACGAAGATGGGGCCTGTTGAATCTCTTTCCTCCATTTTTGTAGTTTCCTCTTTGTTTTTGCGCTTTCCAGGAATGCGTCTGTTCCAGAATCAGTTGCGTGGTGACACCAGGACTTCGCGCATAGTTTTCAAAATGGAGGCCGACAGCCAGCGGAGTTGTTTTATTATTATTGTTTTAATCAGTTTTGTGAGCTGCTATTGCTGAGAGTAAACCTATATTCATTTCTAAAATTTTTACTTTTATAGCAGATCCATATTAATAAATCTGTGTGCAGAGTGGGGATATCCTTTGTTTTCCTCTCAATTCAGCTAATCTGGGATTTGTTTCATGCTCCTGACTCTTTAGTTGAGTTGTTTATCTTGTTTAGTTATTTATTCTTTTTACTCCAGGTGAACACAGACCAGGGTGATTACTAAAATCTGACATGGCTCTCTCCTAAAACACTGCTTTTTCATACAAACTCACCACATTATCACGGCAAATAATTCAAAACCTTTAGAAATGGTCTGACCCGTGAGGTACCGCCTCACAGAAATCAATAGTTTCAGTCCAAACAGAGACGTGCAATCAGAAAACATGTAATCATGCATGACTTGTGTGCAAAAACACCAAGACAAAAGCACACAGAGCTTTGTGCATGTGTGCAACGATTTGTCACATTATCAGCGGGACGGCCGTCGAGAAAAAGGAGAAAATGATCGCGTTTGATTCACTGAGAAACACATATCCTCCGAAATGTCAAAGAGAAGTTAATAATCTCTGGGATGGTCACGAGGATCGCACACTGACATGACGTAAATGTTAAATGCATGCATGATAACAAATTACTATACTGTATATGATTCCAGTATATTGCATCATTTTTCTAAATGAGACAGAGCATTAATGATAGTAGATCTAGTTAAAAAATGCACTACTGGTGCTCGCAGTAATAAAATCACCACAGGAAGGAAGGGAGGATAAGTGGGAAAATAAGTACATGGACAGACCGATGCCCTAAATCATGTTTGATTTTTTCAGTAACAAACCTACAGGTCATGTGTCAATGTGTCGATGCAGTTCAGAGTGATTTGATTTGGTCATGGTGGTCCGGGTGACTGCTTGTTCTGGCAAATCGAACCACTCCCCCTTCCCTCCCCCCACACTTATTTGAGGTTTTGGGCCGCAGGATTTCATTGTGCAGCACACTCTGGAATATAAAAACACTTCATGACACAGATGGTCAAAAGGCTGAAATCTTGTCTGCATTGGAAAGAAAGACTTAAAAGATTAATCATTTTAACCTTTTCTCTTATTTTGTCACAGTACAGCTGTCTTTAGGCGCTGAACAAGGTGCTTTAGATAGTAATTGTTTATTAAATTATAGCAAACTTCGCACCCCTAGGTAAAAAGGTGCATAAAGCATTAAAATAATTTAATCTTTTATTTCAGTTGCATTATCTTGCATGTCCAAATTATTATTTTTAGGTAAATCACTAGTCCTAGTTATTGGTAGTTTATTTATAATATTTCCTGTAAGGGGATAGGAGTTTAGGGTTGGTCTCTGTATTAGGTTCAGTTTAGGGCTCCGCAATATTAGAAAATCTTGCAATGGCGATAATACTGGTAAATATTATGATGACGATTTCAGGTGCAATTTATATTTTTTTCTTTCCTCTGCTTTGACATCTATGCTCCCATCACTCTGTGAGCTTTAGGCTTTTAAACAATGTCATCTGTGTCCAGTGTGAGCATCCGCTGCTGTGAAACTCTTTCCGACTGGCTAAATATGACATTAGCATGAAAAATGCGCGTTCATAACAAGTGGCCAGTAATTATTGCACTCAAAACGGTCCTTTGCGATATGAATATTGCATGCACCGATATTGCGACGACAATATATTGTGCACAAAATGGTTCTAAATATACCTGAAGCTGAGGTTCAGTGTCTAATTTGGGGTATAAAAATGTGACACTGAGTCCAGTTCTGTTACACCCTCTTCAAAATGGGAAGTACAAGAGAACATTCCATTCAAGTAAGAGAGATTCTCTTTATAATTAAGGAAATGGCTACAACCAGAGGCTACTTACCTAAACTTGACCGACAATTAATTTGTAAAAAGTTTAAACAACTGAAAGAGCGAAGCTGGACGAGGACCATGCACAGCGGGGAGGAAAACCTGTGGAGTAACCAAGTCTCCATAACAACCATTAAACACCATCTACATGACCAACAGTTGTTTAGGGGGCATGCCTGGGAAACACCCACTCCATTTAACTAATAAATTCCCCAGGGTATTAATAGGGTTGTAGCACAATGGACAGGGACCTGGGTACTTTCATTTATAGCTTACCGTACTACCTTTTCCGATGAGCTACAACTTATTGTCCCTTTTTTAAACAAATATAGGCATTTATTTATGATGCCTCAACTTAGTAAGAATTAATAAATTACTAAAACGTACCCTTAAAAGAGTTAAGTGTTATGTAAATTTAAACTTATGTCAAATCCAATGAAATATAAAACAAACACGAAAGCGTTTTACTTAAACTCTCAGCTCTTATTTAGTCATATAAGGCTCTTTTAAGCCTAAACTTGGAAACATATATACGAGGCTAAATGAAAACCGTTGCACACCTAAAACAAACAGCATCAACGCTGTTTAGATTCATGTACTCACAAATCCTGCTGAGTCCCGACTGAATGAAAAATAACGTGCAGTTGGGCGCGATGAGCAGGCAGGCAGGCGATGGGCAGAAGCTAAACCACGTTCAAGGTCACATGTGATGCAGAAGGAACTGAAGAGGTCCCACAAGTTAACTCCGGGTCCACTGAACACAGTGACAGTTCCCTCAGTCCCTAAAGGTACATTTACAGAGTTCATTCACTTTTCATAGAGTCTGTGACAGCCTCAATAGCAGACAAGTAAACACACCTTAACATGAAGTGACACCACACTGAAACACATGCTATATTAAGGTAGCATGCTAACGCGCTATTCGCGCATAGTATCTAGCACCATTTTAGGGCGGTTTAAAACATACAAATAAAGGCATTTACTTTCTGTATGCTTCTCACTGGAGCGAAATACTAACTAATCTTCAAGCTTCTGCTGGGTTCTGTACACTTCTGGGGCGTCTTCTTTGTCATTCGACATTCAGCCCTCTGTTCGCTATTACTCCCATTACTCTCACTTCTGATTGGTCAGAACAACAATAGTACATCCAATAGGAAAGGGAGTAGGTTTTCAACTGACCATGCTGCAGTGATGTCCGTCCTAACAACCTGAGTGACACTCAATAAACACTCGTAAAATTGACTTCATGTTTTACCAATTATACACCACTTTTGTGTTAAAGATTAAAGCACTAGAAAACAGCATGCTAACGCGCTATTCGCGCATAGTATCTAGCACCATTTTAGGGCGGTTTAAAACATACAAATAAAGGCATTTACTTTCTGTATGCTTCTCACTGGAGCGAAATACTAACTAATCTTCAAGCTTCTGCTGGGTTCTGTACACTTCTGGGGCGTCTTCTTTGTCATTCGACATTCAGCCCTCTGTTCGCTATTACTCCCATTACTCTCACTTCTGATTGGTCAGAACAACAATAGTACATCCAATAGGAAAGGGAGTAGGTTTTCAACTGACCATGCTGCAGTGATGTCCGTCCTAACAACCTGAGTGACACTCAATAAACACTCGTAAAATTGACTTCATGTTTTACCAATTATACACCACTTTTGTGTTAAAGATTAAAGCACTAGAAAACAGTCAGTCAGTCCATAGTGGGTCACGGGGAAGCTGGGTTCTATCTCCAGCAGTCTATGGGCGGGGGCGGGGTACACCCTGGACAGGTTGCCAGTCCATTGCAGCGCCACACACAAACAATGATGCACACACTCATTCACACCCCTAAGGGCAATTTAGAAAGACCAATTAACCAAACAGACATGTCTCTGGACTGTGGGAGGAACCTGGAGTACCCGGTGAGAACCCACACATGCACGGGAAGAACAATCAAACTCCATGCAGAAAGACATTTGGCCGGGAGTCGAACCCAGGACCTTCTTGCTGCAGGGCAAGAGTGCTACCAATTGCACCACTTTGCAGCCCGCACTAGAAAACATTTAGCCAATTTTATTTATTGTAAACAATTTTTAACACTGAAATTATATTAAATGACCATATTTTAATATTAAATAATACATTTTAGATTGGGCTACACCAACAAACAGCCTTTTCTGTCCCACCATCACAAACATAAATGTGGACATTGCTAAAGTCTTTTGCGACTTTAACTGTGTTTTGAGCATATGAGATTAAGACTGAGCATTACAGCAACAAACAGTTCAGTCTGAATAGATGGAAATGCAACTATTTCTCCAGATAAGTAAGGTGGACGATCTGTGATGGTGTGGGCCAGTTTCTTTTCCAAAGGCCCTGGAGAGTGCAAGGCATTATGAACATGCACTTCCTCCATGGCATCTTGGTTCTCAGACCTAACCAATAGAAAACCTGAGCTGAAGAAAAAAATTGCATCAGAGAAAACCCAGAACTCTGGCTGATTAAATGAGATTGCATAAAGAGGAAGAGTCAAAGGTTCCTCTCTCTTTGTGCTCCAAACCTCTGGAAATGTAACAGAACACTAAGACCAGTACTACTGGCAGAACTGGGTTGGACCTAGTGTTAATAGCAGGGCCGCCAATAAAAGATTCATTTATTTCACAGGTTTTTACACAACTTTACCAGATAAGTGTAAAGGACAGTGCATGTTTTAACACAAGTTCTCACCTTGCAGGCGAAGAACCAGTAATTTTTTGTTCTTGTTTTGATTGATTTGGGTTATATTATCAAAAATAGCCATCGTTTAACTGGACGTAATGAAAGGGTGTCCTTATACCCTATGTTGAGATGTTTTGCAGCACACCCTTTTGTTTCCAGGTGTAGAAAGACCTTCCTGTCGATGCTAGGTTTGATTGTCTTCTCTTAAACCTTTTTTCTGAATCTATTGTATTTGTATTTCATATGCAATGGCAAGGTGAGGTAAATTTATTAGAAAACCATAACTACAAATGCTACAATCCACAGAGGTGTTTCAGCAGATCACTTGAAAAAGCTCTTGAGGGTTTTGGCTGATCTGTAACTGCCAAAAACTGCATGATGAGGGAAATGGTCTGAAGCTGTATCAGTAAAGATAGATGATCTGATAATATACATTTATTCTCATTACTCATCAGTCACATGTGCCCCAGTATCCAGCCACCAACTCTAACTGCTCTGCCTGGCTCTGGTGGCTGCAGATATGATTATAGCTCAGGACACAAATGTTCTGGTGCCTGTTTTTATAATGTATTATGGCTACCCAAGGAGTAGAGAAAGCAGTGAATTCTCCACCATAAATATCTATATTTGGTTGTTCCTAAAAGCTCTGCTACAACAATGTTTTCTCTGACAGCTGCAGCAGAGATGATGACCTGAGGCGTGTGTTAGTACCACATGTGTGAATATTAAGCACGGTAGTTTACAGAAGTTTTAAACTACTTCTTGTTTATATTTTGCTTCCAATGAGCCATATGGTTTTTTGTAAAATTTTGAAGTGGCCCTGATAAATGTATCTCCAGGCTTTTTGAAGATCATCGAGAGTTTCAGGGTTTGGCTGCTTTTCTACCAATTTTCTGTCCAGTCCTTGTACCGCACTGTGACAGCATATTCTGCAGAGTGGTTTTAAAGATCAGGAAAGTGGACAAGAGGAGGGCAAAAAAGATGTCAGGCCTAAAAACAAACAATCTCCAAACTCTGAAAGTCATCTCTGCACAAACTCTGAAAGTCATCTCTTAAAGAAATAATACCTGACACAGGACCTGAGAGATGTATCACCCATTAGTCGATCACGTAGTCTGTGGTGAATTCAAGGAATAGCTTGTGGAGAGAATATTTGTTGGTGCTAAAAGCCAGTTTTCTGATTAAAAAAAAAGTCTTCTGGCATATCAAAAATGTTAATCTTTGGAAAGTAATTTTATTGGGGCAATGGTGGTGACAGTAGTACGAGTTTTTCCTGTAATCGGTGGTTTGTTGGTTCAAACCCCTGCTCTGTCTGTCTCAGTTGTTGTGTCCTTGGGCAAGACACTTCACCCATCTTGCCTGCTGATGGTGGTCAGAGGGCTCGGTGGCGCCAACAGCAGAGTGACAGAAGGGCAGCTGTGGCTACAATGTAGTCTACCACTGTCAGTGTGAAAATGTTTGCATGAATGGATGAATGACTGATTGTAGTGGTCAAGCGATTTGGGGTCTCTGGGGACTTGATAAAGGGCTATACAGTGCAGGCCATTACCATTTTCAAAACAGGGAAATCTGCACACCCTTCCAGAGTCTGGAGGAAGGGTAGAGAGACCCAAAATCCACTTTGCTTGAGGTCAATGGAAAGAGTCTGGATTTTCTTGAGTGTGGTGTTGGCACTACTAGCCAACCAGAGTGACCGAGTCGTGATGTAAGCCTTTGTGACTGTTCCATGAAGCACTTTGTAGGGTAACATCAGGAGCTTGAACTCGATGCGGGCAGCTAAGAGTAGCCAATGGAGCTCAACAAAAAGAGGGTGAGAAGTGCTCTTTCAGGCTGTTTGAAGACATCCACCTGCATTCTGGACCATCTGCAGAGGTTTCAGAGCACAGGCTCCAATTAAGAGGTGTTGCTGTAGTCAAGGCAGGAGATGACCATAGACTGCACCAGGAGCTGGGTGACGTGTTGATTCAGGTACAGCCTGATCTTTCTGATGTTTAATAATGCGAAATGGCATGATCGAGTGACAGAGGCCTGTGACCTCTAAAGGTCAGCTGGTCATTGATAATGACACCCAAGTTTCTACCTTTGATGAAATAAGAGAAAGGGATGCAGTTTAGATGCAGGGGTTGTGGTATCAATATAATGTATTGAGGCTGAGGTTACTCCAGTTACTCCTGGATTTCCTTCCACTCAACTTTACATTGTTATTGGTCTAATAATCTCAGAAAATGAATATGATTTTCATTAGCTGGACTAGCCATCATCATTAGAACTATCAGAAATAAATACTTTCACTCTGTGTGGAGTGAATCTAACATATGTTTCACTTTCTGAACTAAATTGCTGTAATGATGAACTTTTGAAATATATTCCAACTTCTTGAGATGAATCTGCATTCAGTGAAACAACTAAAAAGCAGCCTGTGTCGGCAAGATTGTAAAGTCCTGGAAATGCAAAGTTTAAAGAAGATATGGTGGCATCTTTTAAATTTGATATTTCATATTAATAACTGCTTTCATTATTTATTAAAGCACCTTAACCACCTGGTTAGGTTTAAGCATTAAGAGCTGCCTTTTAATCCCCCAAATGTAAAAATCAGAAAAAGTCCTCCTTTTTCTGCTTACTGTAAGGCCTGGTGTCCTTTTTCTGAAGCTCCTCTGACAGCGTCCTGGGTGGCCAAGGCTCATGGTGTTGTCGGCCATTAATTAGCGCGGAGCTCTTCCACCTCCCCATAGTGTCCTCCAGCATGTCAGACGTGTTTATTTTGCACAACAGGAACAATTAAGCAGCTGACAAGGCAGCCTCATTTAAAGTCCTCCCCAGCATCTCCAGCAGCTTATAGCACACAGCCCCCTGCTGCTGCCTTGTAACCTTCAGTGGGTGCCATGCAATGCATTTTGTTGTATGTAAGCCATATTATCATAACCAGATGCCCACGCTGCCGCCCACCCCTGCACATCTTTGAAAAGTGAGGTTCGTTCTTGAATATCAAAGACACTGAGGTTCATTTAGTCAGGGCTCTGTTTGGGCCACCGAGGCATGCTGATCTGAATCTCATTTGTTAAGCTGTCTGTCCTTATCCGTCAGCATTGGACGAGGCAATTTCTCCTTTCCCAACTCATCTTCTCTGTCTTTTAATGGGCAGGACTGTTTAGAGGTTCTTTACAACTGAGGTATGCCAATAAGAAATGTATCCTCCTCCACATGTTGATCTCTTTGTCTTAATTGTTCATTAAATTAAACAAAAGAAGTTCTATCAAAATTGAAATCTGCATTTCTTTTTAGATACTTTCAAATGTATTGATTGTCATATTAACATCTGTCAGCATAATTAGATTGTGAGCAGAGCTCACATCTCATTAAAAACGGATTTGCCTGATCACAACATAATACCTGACAACCTTCAGCCTCTTCGGTAAGTTGTATCCTCACTCGGCTCCACCTGTTTGTTATAGATGTCATGTTTATTAGGTGAGATGCTGCTGCAGTGTGATCTCTTATTAAGTTAAATTAAAACTAATCAAAAGCAGTATCGGGCCGCAGAGACTGCATTGACTTGCAATCCCATCTACTTAACATCAACGACCCGGGCTGTGTGTGTAATATTTGTCTCAGATTGTATAACATCAGGCTGAAGATTGGATGATCCTACAGATGTGGCTCTGCAGGATTATTGGTTTATCTACTGCATCTACAGAGTTTTGCAAAATTATATATTCTCCTTAAACTTTTCACAATTTTTCACAGAAAAACTACAAACCCCAAGGTATTTTATTTAGATTGTATGAGACTGACCAGCACAGAGCAATGCATAAGTGTGAAGTAGAGGGAAAAACTACATAGTTTGCAAGTTCGTTCCAATAAAGATCTGAAAAGTGTGGCAGGCATTTATATTCAGCCCCCCTGAGTCACTGAGTAAATACTCTGAAGCACCACCTTTGGCTGCAGGTCTTTGGGGTTTGTCTCTAATGGCTTTGAACATCTACAGGCTGAAGTTCAGTCACATTTGATGGAGAGCATCTGTGAAAATCATTTTTTTTTTGCCAAAGATTCTTAATTCGATTTAGGACTGGACTTTGACTAGGCCATTCTAACTAATGAATCAGCTTTAATCTTAACCATCCCATTGTATCACTGGCTGTATGTTTATGGCTCTGATGGATGGTGAACCTCCACCCAGTCTCAGGTATTCTGCAGTCTCTAACAGGCTTTCTTCCAGGATTGTCTTGGATTTAGCTCCATCCATCTTTTCATCAACTCTGACAAGCTTCCCTGTCCCTAGTGAGGAAATTCCTCCCCACAGCATGATGCTGCCACTGACATGTTTAATGGTGAGGTGTGTCCCAGATGAAAGTTTTATTGTTTTCCAATTAGGCCAAAAGGTTCAGTGTTGGCCTCATCTGAGCAGAGCAGCATCATGTTGTGGGGATATTTGGCTGGATTCATAAAATAGATGAGATCATGAGGAAAGAGAAAATCAGTGAAACCTGATAATTTCCTAAAAAAGTCTCTCTCATTACCCTGGCTTTTAGCAGATAGAAATATTTTTTGGTAACTGATCTAAAACAGAAAAGGTTTAATCTACATTAATGTCATTCAGTTATAAAAAGAGCTTCTGTGTATTTTATACAGTAAAATTAAATATCTGTTTTCAACTGTACTTTTTTTAACCTCATGCTGCCCATCCCCCAGAAACAGGGGAGGAAATGTACTTTTTTTTCTACATTCATTGCTCTACATTCCCTTAGGTAAACAGACGTGTGGTATCCTCTAAAACGACAGACTCTTGGCTAAAAGCTGACATAAACCACTTCTACGAACACCAAACACAGTTAAAACTACAAGCAGTTGAATTAGAAAGTAAAAAAAACTCCACAAAATGCTGTCACCGCAAATCTCAGTCTCAGTCTGAGGAGTATTGTAGTGAAACACAGTTGTTGCGTTTGAAATTTAGGTACTGATTTTCCACTAAGTTAAGCTTAAAAGAAAGTTGTTTACTGCTTTGGTTTGGTTCATAATAGTATTCTCACTCTGCCTGTCTCTTATGTGTCTTCCATGAGCAGCAGCTGTAAAATGATGAACTGCTGATGCTTTATCATCTTTAACCTCTGTTATGATCATTGGGTGTTTGGGTTTTAGTTTCCTTTTGTGTTTGGATCACATCTGAGTTCTTTACTATTGTTTTGAAAAATCTTGCCATATTCAGTTAATTTCTCAGTGTTCATTATTGTGAGAAAGGTGGCACACCAGTTCATTCCTTTAGGTTTAGTTTTTTACATACACTATATAGCCACAAGTATTGGGTCCCACCACCAGATCAATGAAGGGGGATGTTCCAACCACTTCCATGGCTGCAGGTGTGGAGAAACTTGACTCGTCTGCACAGAGTCCTGATCTCAACTTTCTTGAACACCTTTGAGATTAATTAGAACTGAGGTTCTGGTTTTCTCCTCCAACTATGAACACACTCCTAAACCTTGTAGAAGATGTTTACAGAATAGTTAAAGTTGCTGTTGTTGGCAACAGTTTCGTTCTTCTTCATGGCTGTTCCAAATCCCCCTGATTAGCTCACCTGCAGCCAATGTCATCCTCCACCCTTTCCTCTGTATATAAGCTCTCTGGTTGTCTCTGTTCATTACTGGCTCCTCTCGGCACTCTGCCCATGCTCCAAGTTTTCTGTTTTAATTATTAAACCTCCACCATGCTCATCCCGAGTTCCACTCTGCATTGTGGTCCTACTCTCAACACAGCAACACTAGTTAAACATCTTTGCAGTAGAGGTCACATTCAACCATTCAGAAACACATTCGTACAGAAAATCAGCTTTGGAGTTCAAACCACTGACCTTCTGAATGGTGTGGAACCTCACACCATCGCTGCTCAGTGTGTGGTAATCAATACTGCGGTCTACAATTTAATGGCAACAACAGCTGACATGCGCATTTTCTATCTTTAGTTCTTGGTGGAATGTAAGGCAATTACATGATGATGACCTAGCTAAAGTCCTGGAGGTACTCCCCAATAACGGAGAAGATAGTTGACTCTTCCAGGGCCGCAAGAACAAAATGATGCCGTTCTTTTCTTGCAGCGCATTCTTAACTTGTTTCTTGTTTGGTGTTTCACAACTGTTATATACAAATACTGCAGTAGGAGGGACCTGTGAGGACTTTCATGGAGTTCTGTATCTGAGTTCTTCTGATGTAGGAAAGTTCCTAGCCAGAAAGAAGTTCACCTTTGTTCTTGCCAACTCTTGTAAAAAAGAACTTCGTTGAGGCACCTTTGATAGATACTGACCTCGGCAGACCAGGAAGACACCATAAAAGTGGAGGTTTTGGAGAAGCTCTGACCCACTTTTATGCACCAATACACAGATCTGTAGGTAACTTGGGGTTAAGTGCCTTGCTCAGGATCAAATCAACATGTAGCAGGAGGACACTGGAATCCAACCTACAACTTTGCATATGTAAGATGGCTGTTCTTCACACTGAACCACAGTTGCTCCTGTGGTCCTCCTTTGTTGTGGATGAAAGTGTGTGTGTGTGTGTCAGAGCTGACAGTTTGGAGGCAGTTGATAAGAAACATCCATATTTCGTCACATATAGAGGGACCCAGGAGGGGGGGTGCAGCTCTGTTGCCAGTTTTTGTAACACTTGATAGCATCGAAGGCTTCGCTGTAACTCAGTTGTAGAATTTTCTTCCAGATGTTTGTTGGCGTATCAGATGCGGGAGCACACTGAGGCTCTGTGCAGATGCCATGTTGGGTGAGCTCGCTGTAGGAGAAAGTAGGCTTGTCAGCAGAGCTGCTGAAGTGCAGGGGATCTGTGAGAATGCATTGTCATTTAGACACAGGTTATAGCTTTATTATCATCTAAAGAAACTGCTGGGCTCCCTAGCCAGAATACTTTTGCTTCTAACGTGATTTGATTTAAATTTCAATCATGGTGTGGAATGGACTGGATGCCTTGGTGCATCCTCCGTGGAAATGAGTTGGTACTGAAATCCTCACTCATCTGAGATTTGTGCCTAATCCGATCTGGCTGAAGTGAAGTCAGTTCTTCTTACTTTGTAAGCAGCAGCACTGCAAGGCTGCAAGTTCTGTTTATAAATGATTAAACATGTTCTTTATCCTGTCATGTTTTTGGGGACGCAGTTCTCCTCCTGATGCTAATAGAAAATCTCATTTGTTAATTTATGGGATTTTTCCTGTGGAACATATTTGCTCTCATGAATCAGTATTGTGTGTTAGTCAGTTTCAAGAGACAGGTCTGATCCAGATAATTTGGTGTACTTTGGTTAGCTGCTGCAGTGGTTTATAATGCATAAGCTGGGTCATTTCTGGGTGTTTAATATTTAAAGCTGCTCAGAAAAATGGTGACACGCACACAGTATGTGTTTACCTTTCAGATTCTCCTCAACTATTTTCTTAATGAACTAATTTCCCATTTTTTTGATGTCCTGTTTGTTCTTTGTCTCCAGAATTGATTCCAGCCTGTGTCATTTCATACGTGCACATGCTCTTCTGTCAGTTGGGGCCGCCACTGATGTCAGTCCCCATTGGCTGGCTGCCCAGTCCAGGGTTTGTAGTCATCATTTAAAATGAGCCAACGCCACCTCAGACTTACCGTCGGCTGCAACAATAGATGTTACCCCAAAGCAAAGTCTGAGAGGTTATTACTGCCGTTTTTCAAATCCTAACAACACGGAACTGGAAAGGCTCCATGCTTCATTCTGCAGGCAGAGATATTGTTTGTGCAACAAGGAAGTGAGACGGGCGATGAGCGATGACAGCCGCCACTGATTTTTCTTGACCCAATTATGTTTTTTTGCTCACTCAGTCGTGTTTACCAAGAACAAGCAGAGCAACCATGAAGGAGGACGTGAAGGAGATATGTTTGGTCGATGATGCAAACTGAATCATTTGGCAATAATTCTCACTAGATCTCCACTGAACGTGTTCTCAGTGGGTTCCAAACTGATGACTTGTGATGTATTCATATGAATATAAAATACAGATGTTAGAATTTCTCTATCATTCGCAGTGAGATGCCAATGCACCGTCCCAAATAGCTTCATATGTTCCTTCATCGGAGGTAGACCTGGGAATCTTTACAGTCTTTCTTCAGGTTATCCGAAGGTCTCTTTAAAGATTTTATTTGGATGCAAAAATAAGTTCTTTTTTTATTTTATTTTATTTTTAGCATTTTTCACTGACTCAACAATAAACTATACATCCATTTTCTATACCTGCTTCTTCCATAGTGGGTCGCGGGGGAGCTGGTGCTTATCTCCAGCAGTCTACGGGCGAGAAGCAGGGTACCCCCTGGACAGGTCGCCAATCCATCGCAGGGCAACACAGACTTACAGGACAAACATCCATGCACACACTCATTCACACCCAAGCACAATTTAGAGAGACCAAATAACCTAACAGTCATGTTTATGGACTGTGGGAGAAGGCCGGAGTACCCAGAGATAACCCACGCATGCACATGGAGAACATGCAAACTCCATGCAGAAAGACCCCTGGCACGGCGCTGGTGGTGTAGGGTTTAGCGCGCGACCACATATAGAGGCTATAGTCCTCAAAGTGGCCGTCCTGGATTCGAGTCCCGGACCCGGCGACCTTTGCCGAATGTCTCCCCCTCTCTTTGCCCCTCCTTCCTGTCTGCCTGCTGTCAAAAATAAAGGCCTCTAGTGCTGAAAAATGTCTTTAAAGAAAAAAAAGAAAGACCCTTGGCTGAGAGTCGAACAATAAACTAAATATGTAATATGTTAGTAACACAAATAAAGTAAGATTATTTTCATGTGAAAGGGACCATTGTAGATTCAAAACGTAAATTTTGTTTTTGTGGAGGTTGACAGATTTTAATTTTCTTGGCCTAGAAACAAATTTTGTCTGTTCTCAGCAGAAAAAACTGGATTTTTCAGTCATTCTTTAAAAAATGTTTGCTATATTTATCTAAGTTTAATGAATCAATTAAAAGCAGATTTGGGTGCACCTGGGTCTGTCTTTGAGTAAAAGTCGTTTGGTTTCTGTGGTCCTATTTACTATGAAATTAAAAAGAAAGCAAAAACCATCATCGCTAAAAGATTCATATTTTGTGTTGTTTCTACAATTTTCCAATTTGAAGATTTCAATGTCTGCAAAGGTTTTGTTCCAATTTAAAAAACGATATTTTCCACCTGCATCAGCTGCTGGTTCCATTCTTAATTTGCTGTCAGGGGCTACACAAAATCAGCCCAGGGGCTATGGCCCACGGGCTTTGAACACCCGTGGTTTAAGGTGTTTGTGTTCTGCTATGGATTTCTTGCTGAATTGTCCCTTCATTCTGAGTCGGCCATACATCCCACATAGTTTACATGGACACATCTGCGGTGGTTTTCCTCCCCTTCACCGGAGCCTCGGCGGTGATGTAAGCTCTCTTGTCTTTTTTCTGTCACACAGTGGTGAGTCAGAACCTGGTGACGGACGACGTGGCTGTGGTGGAGGGAGAGACGGCAATCATCAGCTGTCGAGTGAAGAACAATGATGACTCTGTTATCCAGCTTCTCAACCCCAACAGACAGACTATTTACTTCAGAGACATGAGACGTAAGTATTACAAAATGCTATTAAACATTCAGCTGCCATGTTTACCCTAATTTTCTATTCTCAGGGTGGTCTAGGTTGATGTGGTTTTTACTGTGAAGGGGAGAAGGGAATGCCTTGATTCCACAGACCTCCCTCTGGTCACCTCCAGCAGACATTTTTGCAAAACTATTCACACCTCTTGAACCTTTTCACATTTTGTCACGTTACAACCACAAACTTCATCATGAAGTAGTACATTACTGTGAAGTGAAAAAAATATACGTTCTTTTCTCTTTCTTCTGCAAAAGACAGATCTGAAAAGTACAGAGTGCTTCTGCATTTAGCCCCATTTAAAATAAAACCCAACATAACCAGTAACCTTCAGAGGTCACCTAAGTGGAGTAAGATGAGCCCTTAAATATAACTTTTTGGCCTATATGCAACATGTTGTTTGTGGTGGAATACTAAAACTTGAACACGCCATCCCCGCTGTGAGACACGTGGCACACTGCAGAAGACTTGAGACTGGGATAGAGGTTCACCTTCCAGCAGGACAACCACCCTAAACATACAGCCAGAGATACAATGGATTGGTTTAGATCAAAGCACATCCATTTTAGAGTGACCTAGTCAAAGTCCAGACCTAAATCCAACTGATAATTTGTAATGAGACTTGAAAACTGCTGTTCACAGATGATCTTTGTCTAATCCGATCACACTTGAGCTAGTTTAAAAAGAAGTCCTGCAGCTGTAACTGCAGTGGTTCTACAACCTTCGAACTCAGGGGGGCTGAACATAACTCCACTCCACTTCTATAAGATATTTATATGTAAAGAAATGTGAAACTAATGTTTTTGTTGCCTTCAAATTTACTGTTATGCAGCACATTATGGTGGTTTGTCACATATATGCCCAATAAAATACATGAAGGTCTGTGGTTGTATTGTGACAAAATGTGGCAAAGATTAGGTGGTATTTTGCACTCTGCATGTCCCTGGTAACTAGGCTTGTTAAATAAATTTTTATAATATTTTATTTTATCAGGGACCCAAATAGCCTTAGTTTAGCTAAAATGATCAGGTTTGCCTCCAAATCAACCAATCTGCCTAAACTGAACTGACTGATATGTTTTGTGCATTGTCCTTTGCAAAGATTTGCACAGACATGATCCATTGTAGTGTTTTAGGTTTGTAGCTTGTAGAACCTGGCCAACGAGTTTGGCTTTCAACATGGTTGCTGTAGTCAAAGCAGCTCATGTCTAAACATTTAATGAACTGCTGTGCTCACCTATTGCTTACCACTTACCAGCGGGCTTCAGCTGGAAATGTGTTCTTCATTCTCTCGACACTTTAAGGTTTATTTAATCATACTTTCAAGTGTCTTTCCTGTGAATCACTGAACTCACATCTTGGTGTATAACCACTGTTTCTGAGAACTGCTTCATATCTGTGTTGCATGCAGAGTTCATTCACCTGTGAACAGGTATTTTGTCCCAGGATGACTGGATCACATTACACAGTGCATTGGCTTTTCTTGGTTTTGTCTCCGAAACTGCATTTTTGACATGTTTTCTACTGGACTGAGGTCCATCCACTGGGCTGGACGCTCCATAACATTAATGTTGTTGATCTGGAATCCAGATGCTCCTCACTGGTATGTTTGGGGTTGTTTTCATGACCTAAACTCACAGTTCAGGTAATTTCCTCTTCAACATGAGGACACATGGCCTCTTCAAGCATGTTGATGCTGATCCAAGATCCCTGATATCTGATAAATAGACCTGATACCACAGGATGAGAAACATTCCCATACCATAATACTTGCACCACCATGCTTCACAGTCTATTGTGGCTTGAATTCAGTGTTTTGGGGCCATACAGTCTGAAAAAGAAAACTCCTTCTTCCATTAGATCATAAATGCTGTTCTTTGATCATCCTGGAGCTGTTCAGTGGCTGAGTCTTCTTCCATCCTCTGAAATGATAGTTTTCTGTTTTTATGATCAGAGATCATTTTAGCTGTTTAGATGTTTTCTCATCTCCATTTAACTACGCTGTTGTTGTAAACAATGTCTGACCCCACCTATTTTAATCAGAGATGAGCTATATAACCTGCAGGTAGAACATCTGCTGCCTTCGTCCTTAAATAAAGGCACCTGTTTGACTCTTGCTGGACAGAAGGAAGGACCTCACTTATTTAACTCCACACTGATGTTATTTTAAACACGCCCCTTTTAATTACACACAATCAGCAGCATGCATGTTATGACTTTCGGGTCTGTTGGTTTTCTCTTCTGCTGCACCTACTGGTAAATGATTTACCTTGCAGGAATATAATTTCTTCTAAAAACAGGGATTAATCCGTTTGATGAGGTTGGAGTGCTGTTATTTTGAACACAGCTATGTACTGCTGTAATGTTATGTTTCAAGATCAAAAAAATAACCTAATGCTGTGACAAATACCTGCATATGTTTCTAGTATATTAGTCGCTTTAGTGCATATATTGCTTCCAGCATAGTTCATATACAAGAGATTTGCATGAGCAACTTAAAATACCAAAACAAGGCAGGAGTTCCTATGGAATATATTTACAGAAATAATGTTATTTTGACTGTAATAACGAGGCTGTTTCAGCTTCTTGCAGCTAAAGGCGAAGCAGTCGGCGGTGTTCATAAAAAAAGCATGAGGAGTTATTAAAAATATTTATTTTACCCCAAACTCAGCTAAATGTTTTCCCAGATCAAACCTTTCAACACATGAGTTGGAGTATGTGAGGGTTTCAGTGGGTCCAGGCATCAACCCTGACAGGGGAACACGAGGCTGCTGCGGTTTAATCACCGTTAGAAACGGCGCAATCGATGTAAACACAGCGAGCGCTGGTTGTCTTAGCTGCTTAATCAAAGGAACAAGGTAAATGTGTCAGATGACTAGCGTGAACATTATTTCAGTCTAATTTACCTGAGCAGCACAAACAGTGACATGGAGCTGTTTGAGGTTGTGTTCACTGTTTTTTGCTTCTGTTCCTCCCCCTGCTGTGTGAGCCTGTTTATCCAATCCCACTCCCACACGTTGGACAGGAATCAAAGATGCACTTTCTAACATTTGAAGGAAAACAGAGTGTTTGATCAGAGAAAGAAAAACTCTGTTGTAGTCAGGCTGTTTATGAAAAGGTTGCTTTGCTTCACTTTGATTACTGTTTGCTGGAATAAAAAAACAGAATAACTAAAGAAACAATTATGTGGTTTGAAATAATTTTTTACTATGTCAGGATAAAAACACCTGCCATAGTATAAAAATGCACATTATTTATTTTGATAATATAGCATGCTTAAGCTAAGAATAATCTTGCACCTCTAAGCCTTATTGTTGCTGTAATTACAGGAGACAAACCAAGTAACATGTAAGAGTATAAGACACTGAAGATTATGCAAAAACTGCCCGTTATCTCATCTTAGACAATTTAAAAACTGGTCATCATTATCAATTATTTGTGGGAATGAGAAGGAGAAATGGGCTAATGCCAGGCCTGTGGCTCCCTCCCTTGTAGTGGTGGATGTATAAGAAGGAACGTCATTTCTATACAGGCCAAGATGCTAACAAAAATGTTGAGTTTAGAACAGTTTTAAAGGAAAAAAGCACAAAACCGATCCCTACCTGTTGCTCCTCTTTAAATACAAGCTAGCGTCAGCCCTGCTGCACAGCTAGCCACCACAGGAAATTGGAAAAGAGCTCATTCCTCAAAAATTGAGATATACCTGTATATTGTTTTTGACAGCAATGACAAAAAACCTTCACAAATGTCCAGTACCAGTGTGTACCTGTGTTCTTGTGTATACCTGTTCACACACAAGCTAGCATTCACACTGTAGCACAGCTAGCTGCTACAGGATGTTAGACAATTACTATTTTAAAACTGCCATCTGTCGTGTGTTTCGAAAATAAGGTAAATACTCGTCATTTCTATTAATTCATAGATTTTTGACTTTTATGTTGCCACTTTTCTAACTGCTGAATTAGAAATGACAGCAGTTTAAAACTGAACTGTTTTTTGAAAAGTTGTGTGTAAAGAGTAACACTGAAGACCTGGAGAGGCAGAGACATGGCCTGGCTCAGGTGAGCTGAATAAGGCTGATCAGAGCAGGGAAACTCGGCAGGAATGACTTGGTGACATGAAAGCATAACTAAAGCACAGGTATGGCAAAACAAAAAACATGGATCATTACACTGTGAAATATTTCTTTTTTCATTTCTTGTTTTTGTCATGAAAAATGAGAGACTTGAAAACATTACAAAAGGGAATATCTAATTTTAGTTTGTATTTATGTACAAACTAGAATTGGCACTGCTCTGTGTATTGTTTAGTTGTTATTTATTATTATTTAGGAGAAATAATAAATAATAATAAACCGACTTTTTTTGTTCCTGCATTAAGTACTAGCTTTAGCACTGCAGCACAGCCAGCTGCTACAGGAAGTTGGAAAATAGTAGTGTAACATTTTTTTGTTATAAATTGAGAGGGGAATAAAACAGCTAAAAGTTTTACATACAATCAAACATTAGCTCTGTAGCACAGCTAGCATCTACAGGAAGCTTCAGCTGTTTAAAACTCCCATCAGCCGTGTGTTTCATAAATTAGACAAATGCTTGTAAATTCTACCCATTTGTTGATTTATTTTGATTAGAGGGAATGAATTGTTTTACTTTATGTCACTACTGGTTTTTGATAACCACTAAGGCAGAAGTTTCTTCCTGTTCTTTCACCCTTTTTTAAAAGATCAAGTATGGAAACATATACAGCTGTTAAGCAGATATGCATGTGGGTTGGGGGAGAGACATATAGATTAATGGTATCTGATGCATGAACTGCATAAGTAGTGGAATCGTGGCCATCTCTGGAAGAGCTTCCCACCCATAGGACTGTGCCTGGGTAGTGAAATATTTCTGCTGAAATTTTACACTCTAACTCCAGATATTCATGATGATTAGGTGAATCTCCCTTACAAACAGGATCAGATGTTAGCAGTGCAGTCACCGTACACACAGTATACTTCTTCGTGTTTTGGCCTTTTTGTTAAGTTGAAGATTCATTCGTGAACAAAAATACAAACCTGTCCGTGATCTTGTGAAGCAGAGGCTTTGTGGACTCCTGTCAGTTGAAATGTCGATAACTCCTTCAAACTCTCTACTCTCTTCTTTATGTTTCGCCTTTCAAATAAACCTTCCACTTACTGCACAAGGGCAGTGTTTGCAAAATGTCCTCACGTGTGCACCAAACAAAACTCTGCATTTATCTGCTGTGGGGCCAATGAAGAGCCGACTCCCACGGTGCCAGCTGTCAAGGGCAAAGTGTTCTGCTTTGACGGCGTCTCCTTGATCTCCTGTGATCCCTTCTAGGCATCTTTGTTGCAGCTGCACCACTTCGTTATGACATAACCTCCACTGGGTATCTTCCAAACAACATCGTCCCCTTCAACATTTCACATCTGCCATATCTCCGACTATATCCGCAGAGGTGGATTATGTCAGTGAGTTACAGATGGAAAGGAAGAGAGCTGATTGCTTTCAAACTGGTTTCAGATACTTGGACAGACTATTGGTCATCGTTTTGCTCGACTTTATGGACACCTGAAAGCTGATTTTTAGCTTTCTGTCAGGTATTATGGGGAGTTTAATTAATTTTATTCAAGTTGATACAGCCGGCTGGTTCAACCCACATATCTCCACATAGAAACACCGATGTGGTTAAGTTGAACCAAACAGCAGCAGTGCTAACAATGATCTCTTATGAAACCGAGGAGTGACATGAACATTTTTATTGTGAGATGTTTTAAAATGCTACAGTTAGCTAAAACAGATGCTATGAATCTGACTAGCTTGTTAGCTTCCACAACTTTAAGGACCTATTTACATTTCCTACAGGCTCACTGTGATGGGACATCTTTCTGATGCGGGTAGGGGATCTTTTAGGAGCAATTAATTCAGAGAACCTCACTTTCTAAAATCCGGATTAAACCTTTAAACTACCGTTACATATGAATGTGACAGTTTCTTACATACATCTTATGCAAAGGTTATTAATGCTTGACCGTGTAGATCTGTGGTCCATTACAACAATGTTCAATATGATTTGACTTATTTAATCATTTGTATTGATGTTTGCAATGATGAAATGTTCAATGGGAAAAACATGCATTCTTGGACTCTGAGGATCTAGAGTATTGCAAATTAAAATTCAGGCAACATAAAAAGTCCTAAATGATGAATTAAATACACTTTAGAATTTGCTGCAGCAAGTTTGTTTGAGAGTCTGAGGAAAACTTATAAAATATTTTCCAAACTCTGGATAATTATTTAGAGTTTTATCTACTGCGGGTAAGACAGTTACTGCTCATGCATCTCTGTACAGCATCACACTTGGAACTATCTCTTTAGCAATCCATCATCTGAGAGAGGATGAAGAGCGCTCCATGTGAAGAGTTAGTTGATCTGTGTAAAAGTTTGTGAAAGCTCTGATCTGTAAAAACACTCCTGTATGATGCTTTTCTTCATCGTTTTTTAACTATTGCTAGTGGACAGAGGGCGATCTTCCAGTGCAACAATGACCTTTTTAATATGTGAGCGCTGCTGTGCTCCATCCACTCAGAACCTGTAAACACGCAGCTGGGAGGATGTAGAGGAGCTTTAGGGAAAGTTTCTGCTAGCAGATTATCAGCAGCTGCTGCTGAGTTGATAAGATCAACAGATTTCAGCTTTAAAGCCACATTTTTAATGAGCTTCACAGAAATGTATTCCTACAACGACACATTCAGTTGAAACCAGATATTTACATACACTGTATATGAAGACACATAATCTTCTTCTCACCAGCGGACATTGATTGAACCAAATTTCTATTTACTAAATGTCAAAAAAAGAGAAACATTTATTTTCATTGATATCTTCACATTCAGAAGCAAGCATCCATTTCTTCAGTATTTGGTAGAAATGTCTTTAAACTGTCTGACTTGGGCCAAATGTTTTAGGTTTTTTTCCACAAGATTTTTCCTGCTGACAAAACAGGTCTAACTAAATCGGACTGAGATCAGAGCTTTGTTATATGATATGATTAAGGTCAGTGTCCATTTGGAAGACCTGTTTGTGTCCAAGCTTCCTTCCTTCCTTGCACACCAAAACCTGTTCATCACTGAAACACAGAACCTTTCTCCTTCTTTAACACTATAACGGTTTGGCATTCCAGTGATGTTCATGCTTGCCTATAATTGTTTCAACAGATTAATGTGGGACCTTCAGGCCTCTGGAAATTAGATCCAAGGCTGAAGCAGATTTGTGGAGGTCTGATTTCCTCTCATTTTCCCATGATGTCACATAAGGAAGCAGTGGGTTTGAGTTGTTGCCTTAAGATATCGTGTATCTGCAGGTGGGTCTCCAAATAATTCAAAGAAGTTTACAAAGTCATGACATCAACATCTGGACTTTCCCAAATTGATGTCCCCAAATGTAGAGTATTTAAGTATTCCTTTTGCTGAATTCCCTTTTCTTATTCAAAAAGTATAAAATTTGACATTGCTAGTTGGAAAGGTGAAGGTTCATGCACTGCCATCTGTTATTAGCCCAACCCCAACAGAGCCCCAACATTATTAGATCTCATTTTAATTTTGTCAGGGGTGTAATGTATAAATCATGCTTCCCCACCCACCCCTCTGTTTTTTCTTTACAGTATTTAGTTAGTAAGATGAAGACATAAAAGCATAGTTCTGCAGTGACTTTCTAACCAAATGCAGTATCTTTAATTTCTAATACATACACCCACATGGCTGCTTGTATCAAAGGACTGTGAAGAGGACTCACACACAAACAGTGTCCTTGTTCTCCTGTGGAGGAGGGGAGCATTTGGAGCTTCTCGAGCAGTAGGGAAGCTGTACACTGAAGACCAGAAAGGTTGAGGGTTGAAGGATTCATGTGATGAAAAATAAAACAAGGCAGCTTGGAAAGAAAAGCTTACAGAAAGACTGAATACATGTGCAGTATTGAACACACCCAACAAGAATCCAGCTAAATAGTTAATGTTAGTTGTTGGATATTTTTTTCCTTTTTGTTGTGGAAAATTGTTGTTTTGCAGTCTTGCGTGGTGGAAGTTGTCAAATATCTAATCATGTACTTAAATTTCGGTTTGGTATTTCTATTCTGGCTTTTTAGTTCATTGGGGCTTTGGGTAAATTCACCCTTTTACCAATTCATACCCTCATTTTGAACCCACACAGTTTCATCGTTTCATCCCTAACCACTCCTGTTTCATACCTGTTAATGAACCATTTTAAATCCATGTGACAAATAATTAAGGAAATGTTAAATTCCAATATGCATATGATTTAATGAGGGTTTAATATTACACCCTATTTCCCTGATTCCCATTTGGGCCTGTTAACTGTAATTAAATATGACAGATTATGATACCTTGACATCAATTTTACCAACTCATGCCTCTGTTTCATGCCAGCGTGATCCCATTTCATACCCAACTGCTACCATGCTGTATATTAAACAATCATTACATACCCAGGTACTTAAATCAATGCACATTGGTTAATTTCTCTTAAAATTCAATTCAATTCAAAAAAACTTTATTAATCCCAAAGGGAAATTAAATGTTGTTGTAGCTCATATTCTGCAGGCTTCTTCAAAGAGCCGTTGTAGATGCTGATGCTGTGGGCAGGAAGGATCTCCTGTAGCGTCTGTCTTACAGCAGATCTGAAGGAGCCTCTGACTGAAGACACTCTGTTGTTGTAGGACAGTCTGATGAAGAGGATGCTCAGGGTTCTCCATAATGTTCTTCATTTTATGAAGAATCCTTCTTTGCACAATGATCTCCAGAGGTTACAGATGAGTCCCCAGAACAGAGTCAGTCTTCTTTATCAGCTTGTTGAGCTTTTTTAAGTCCCTGGTTCTGATGCTGCTACCCCGCATGATGGAATCTAACACGATGGAAATAGTGTTTGACCTATTCCTGTTTCTCTTAAACTCTAATATCATCGTTTACTTCTTTGTTTTATTCACATTTAAGATGAGATGAGGCTAAGGTTGAGGAGGTGCTGCAGAATCCCACAGAGCTGCTCTGCACAGGCCTTCAGGACTCCATCTAGACACCATCTAGAGCTGCAGTCTTATTACAGTTTAGTCTTTCCAGTTGTGTCTTCACCTGACTCATAGAGACACACAGATGGAAGGTGTAGGCAAAGGGAGCATCAGCATCTTCTGATTTGGTTGAAGACAAACATGCAGAGGCAGAAGGGTTCATGGCTGAGGTGGAAGATAAAACATTTGAGGTGTGACAGGAAAGCTGTGGGTCAAAGGAGGGTGGGATGTCTGTTTGGCTGTGAGTGGCAGAGGGGGATGCTGAGCTTGTTTCTGAACTCAGCCTATTGAAGAATGTGTGTAGTTCATTGGCTCTGTCCAGACATCTATCGGTCCGATTGTCCTTCTGCTGCCTGCCTGTAATCTTCTTCATGCCTGACCACACATCTCTGATATTGTTTTACTGGAGCTTGCTCTCCATCTTCAAAACAAGTAAAACAAAACAAATCCAACATTTTGTTTTCTCTGGTAGAGCAGCTGACAAAAGTTGAAATGTTGGAATTGTTGCAGACAGTGAAGCATGGTTTAAATCACCAGATATTGCCGCAAAAGCATTGGGGTGTTGTGTCTGTAGCTTAGCAACAACTGAGTTGATGACATTATATGCAGTGTCGGAAACAGCTGAAGGTGGAATGTAAACTGTTGCTAAAATAACACTGGTGAACTCTCTGGGTAAATGATAAGGACGGAAACTTACTGCTAATAGTTCAGTACCTGGGCTGCAGAGATGACACTTCACAGTAACATGTTCTGGATGAAAGCATCTGTTGTACTGCTAGTTCACCTTCTTTGCGTTTGCCGCTCCTCTTTAAATCTATGTCTGCTCATATGGTCAGAAAGCCTAGCAGAGAGACGCTGGATTCAGGGAAATGATCCTGCAGCCATGTCTCAGTGAAACACATAATATTGCATTCTCAATACGCTCGCTGGGTCCTTTGTAGGGCTTAGGGCTTATCCAACTTGTTTCCTGATGATCTCACTTTGCCCATAATAATCGATGGAAGAGATGGTTTGAACTTCCTCCTTATCCCTCTTCTCTTTGCTCCTGCTCTGCATCCACGGCGCCTCCTTTTCAACTAATCAGGGATTTTGGGTTGTAGTTCTACTATGTACTAAGTATTACTTGAGCTTTTGAGATATTAACCAGCTGCTCCCAGTTGTTAAAAAAAGACCTTGTTGCTATGGTGACGCGTAATAACAAAGGTCCAAAAGTAAAAGAGTATCAGTAAAAATTCTTCCAGCTGCACAGCATCCGACACCGGAGAGGATAATCATCCAAAAAGTTAATTTTTATTCTTAGCATGTAACGTCTTTTTTAAATAATGGAAATAGTCATAAAACTGCTCAAATCTTATGTGTAATTCATTTTGATTGTAGTTTTGTTTCCTGAAAGATTAGTATTGCAGGCTGTTTTATTTGTTTTAGTTTTTATCCCCTGCTTGGGACATTGGACTCAATAGAAACATTACAGATTACGGGTCCCTGTTCAAACCTAAAATAACTAAGCAACCTCCTGTTGCTAGATATTATATAGAGTTAGAATCTAGATGTCTAGCTTTATTGGCCAAGTTTGTGCACACAATTAAGGACTTTGTCTCCAGTTCCGCTCTCAGTGTACAAACATTTTAAATGTGACTATAAAATTTGGTGGGAAAGAAAAATATGTATATACAGTGTTTTTACAAAAGAAGAAAACAAGGTTGAATTAGTGCAAACATGGTATGCATGGTATCGATGTGGGCACTCTGACAGATTAGTGTTCATCAGAGGCAGCCTGGGGGAAGAAACTGTCTCTGTGGCAGCTCGTTTTTGCAATCAGCGCTCTGTAGCGGCCTGCGTCTACGACTAAGGCCTCCGAACACGGGCCCACATTTTGGTTGCGTGTTTTACCCCTGCACTGTCACTGCGCTCAAAGCTTTCCAATCCCAAACCATAGAACCTTTATAAAAGAGATACTTTTGACATACATTGACTTGCATTCAAACAAAACTCTATTTTAATGTCAATGTTGTCTCGATAAAAGTGTACATATTTTGAAGACTCTAAGGTTGTTTTGTGTAATACCTATAAGTCCTGCAAAGACATTTTAAAGTGAGCTGGAGGAAAGAAGTCAAAGTCTGGGAAAGCTCATTTCAGAGGTGTTTGTGTGTTCTACATCTGATTAAAAAAAAACTAAAAAAACGCACGTTGCAAATCAGTGAAATGATAAATTAGCAAACTACTAATTTCAAAGCAAGACTAGTTATATAAGAGAGAAAATCGTAATTGTCTATAATCGAAGCAATGCCAACAATCACAAGATCTGGATTTAGGCAGTAACTAGTGCTATGGAGCCTAGTCATCACACAGAGTGGGGAGGAGGGTGGTGATAAGAGCATAATTACACCCGCCCCACCCTGTCTCGCCCACTCTGACACCCAATAATAAAACTTTGATGTGCTCCTCTCAAAAAGTAGCTGCAGTCACTAATCACAATTGATTGCAGCCACTTAGGAGAGGCACACTCATCATCTCAAGCTCTCTCTGGGTGGGAGTCGTTCTCTCCGTGAACTGCTGGAGAACTAAAACTATTCAAATGAAATGCAGTACAAGAAGCGGAGATTAATCAGGAGATAGAAAATAAGAAAAAGAAGCTGGATGAGTAAAACACGCGGTGTCAGCAGAGGTGAAAAGGAGAAGAAAAATCCATTAGCAGAAGAACACAGAGCAATCTTCTTACATTTTGCGTTCAAGTTTTCACCACAAGTGTTATCCATTATGAATCTGCATTCTGAGTCCTGGCGTTACAACAGATGAAACCTTAACAGGCTTTTTTTCACACAGTTGACTCCTAATTTGTATCTTACAAAAAAAACAACAACTATTGTATTGTTTTAAGAACTCAAAAACTTTTTGAGAAGACGTTTATCTCAGAATTTAGCTGCAGAACATCATCCGGTTGTAATAACCACCTTTAAACTACATTACTCTTAACATTACATTAATGTTAAGAGTTCTTAACATGTTAATCTTACATTAATCTTAAACAGATTAATATCTTCATAAACCTCACCAGCTTCAGAAATATTTTTTTTGCCAGAGACTGGTTGTCTACACTAACAACTACACTACAACACTAAGATCTCTCGTTTACAGATGAAAATGAATGCAAAGTAAAATTTTCTAGTCATGAATTAATTTAATAAGGAAAAAAGGTATCCAACCCAACCTTGTCCTATGAGAAAAAGTAATTACCTCCTAAACCTAATTTAAGGGTTATGATTATTGATTAATTAATATTTATCAAATATTATGATTAAAAATCATAATTCAAAAAAATAATTTCTTAACCAAATATCATTACTTACGAATAAAAATCAGAGATGTCCTCTGGTGTTGTGATTATGGGCTCAAAGCCCGTAATAATTACAATTAGTAGATTCTCATTAATAATTAAAAAAACCAAAACCACAGTCACAGTTTAATCAACCTTTTCACTGAAGGTGGGGGAACTTTGACCTTATTTTGACAGATAAATCACTCTTGCACGATATATATATAGATATAGATATATATCTATATATATATATATCTATATAGACCTGATATAATTACTACTCTGATCCAAAAAACTTCACCTAACTAACAAGCACTATTCTACACAAAGGGGATAAAAATGACTACCTAACAATAATAATAAAAGAAAATATATGCGCATTGAGTGTCTATAGGGATCAAATTAGCAGTTTTATGGACAAAATGTCCAATTTGGGCTAACTTGGAAAGAGAAGCCCTCCTGGTGTGCTGATGTCTCGATTTTCGCCGATCAGCTAGTAGACGGTGGGCTGCGCCCTTAGCCACTAGCAGCTGATTGCCCCGAATCTCGAAAAAAGAGTCATAAAACTCTGAGGCGGGAACTCAGTGGAAAAACTCCAGTAATAAAACTGGAACAAAGGAGTGGTCAGGCCATGAGGCTCAGACCGCAGCTGCTTTGAATGGAAAACTTTAAAAAGTCCGACTTCTAACTCCTGGCTGATTTGGGATCAGCCGGACAAAAACATGAACACATACTTTGCTGATCGCATCTGCGCTCCACGATTCAGCAACACTTGCACAGCAAATCAAAACAGCTCAACACAAAACACTTCAATCAATATTGCATGCAACAAATTAATACCTTAGAATAACTACTGGAGATTCTAAATCACCTTAACTATGCCTCACCCTGCCCAGACCTCTAAATACACCTATCCGATTTAATATAAAAAGAACGAAATTACTTTGTCATTGATTTCTCCTCTCCGGTTTGAGGATGGGTCGCAGGTCTGAAGAAAAAAAACGGGGGGACCAGAGTAACATCCGTCCGTGATCAACTCAAAAACTGTAAACTTCTCATCCGTCCAAAATGGGGTAAATATGAGGAACCATTACAGTCGACTGAATCAACAAAGAGGAAAACTCATTTCCTTGAAAATAAACCTCTGTGGGTTTTCACCTGCGCCGGAGTGTCAGTGGGGTCTTTGATCGGTTTTATGAATCTTCTGACCTTTTTGTATCAGACAGAAATCCACCTTTCGAGCTCTTGGCCATGTGGAATGGCCGTGTGGAGAAAAAGTTACTCGCCTGCGCGTTTCTGCTGCTCCAGATATGCACCTTCGTTGTGTCGTCCCGTGAGACACGCTGAAAATGGCAACGAAAGTTTATTTTCTCCAGGTTTTATAATCCCGGGTGACGTCAGGGCTGCGAAGTCTGTTAAGGTGCGCAACCCAGCTGGTCTATACCCCCAAAGTGGATGACCCCAACACTAATAATTGGTTGTACCGCCATTGGTTGTTTTTAAGCATAATACCTGCTGAAGGGTCTTTTCCTTCACTGTGGAGGAATTTTGAGCATGCACTCTCAATTGCAGAATTGCTTTAATTCAGCCACATCAGAGGGTTATCCAGCATGAAAGGTCTCTTTAAAGCCAGGCCACAGCATCTTCATTAGATTTTACCATGGGCTTTAACTAGGCCACTCCAAAAAATAATTGTTGTCTGTGTGCCAAGAAGAAGCCCAACAGATTTACTTTCACAAGTGGAGCATTACAGGTAATGCGTTAAACCTCTGCTTGATATTTATAAAAGAAACTTTATTTGAAACTACTTTGGGATTATTTTAATTGTTATGCACACAGAGATGAAAATGAAAAGGGGAAAATAAGAAGCAGGAGCGAGAGAGGTGGGGCAAAAAGGAAAAAGGGAGAAAAGGAGAAAAGAATGGAGGAGAGAAAGAAGGATTAAGTGAATACAAGATAACACCCTAGAGGACTGCTTCTACACCTACAGAAACATATAACAACAGCATTGGTACTGAAAAGTGCACGGTACTAATGATTTGTGACAATCAGATTGATTTATTTTTCCTCACAGAAACCTGGCTGCAGCAAGAGGATTATGTTACTATAAATGAGTCAACTCCTACTAAATATTTAAATTTTCACATTCCTCGAAATACTGGGCGAGGAGGAGGAGTAGCAACCATCTTTCAGTCCGATTTATTGATTAGTCTCAGACCAATCAATAGCTACAACTCTTTTGAATATTTAATCCTTAGTTTTCCTCATCTAAATTGCAAAGCAATAAAACCACTTCTGTTTGTTGTTTTGTACCGTCCACCAGGCCCTTACTCTCAATTTTTAGATCAGTTCTCAGACTTTTTATCTGATTTAGTGTTAAAGACAGATAAGGTTATTATAGTGGGGGGATTTTAACAATCATGTTGACACTGAAAGTGATAGCTTAAATATTGCCTTTAATGCAATCTTAGACTCATTTGGCTTTGCTCAAAACATTAACAAACCTACCCACCTTTGTTTTCATTCTCTGGACCTTGTGCTGACATATGGCATTGAGTGTCTGACCATTTCTTAATAACCTTTGAGTTTAATTTAACCGAGTACTCCACACCTGAAAGAAAATTTCATTATAGTAGATCATTATCAGACAATGCTGTAACAACCTTTAAAGAATCTGTTCCACTTTTAATCTCCTCATTCTTACTAAAAAACACAGGGGAGGGCAATCATTTTGTTTCTTCCCCTTCACAAATTGATTCTTTTGTTCATAGTGTTACTTCATCATTGCGTGGTGCATTAGACAATGCAGCCCCCTTGAAAAAGAAGGAAATTATTCATAGGAGGCTGGCTCCCTGGTTTAATTCAGAGCTGTGTACTTTAAAGCACAATGTTAGAAAATTGGAGAGAAAATGGCGCTCTACACACCTAGAGGATTCCTACTTAATCTGGAAAAATAGCCTACTGTTGTATAAAAAGACACTTCACCAAGCTAGAACAGCTTATTTCTCATCCTTAATAGAAGAGAACAAGAATAATCCTAGGTTTCTCTTTAGTACAGTTGCTAAACTTACACAGAGTCATAGCTCTGTTGAGCCATCCATTCCCTTAGCTCTTAGCAGTCATGACTTTATGGGATTCTTCTTTAATAAAATTGATTCTATTAAGAAGAAAATCTTTGACATACTCCCGAAGATAATTACTTCATCCTCAGCAAGTGAAACAACATTGGAAATAACTGTAGAACCTGATTTGTGTTTGGACTGTTTTGATCCTGTGGAGCTTCCTGAGTTATCAGAAATATTAGCTTCATCTAAACCTTCAACTTGTATGTTAGACCCAATCCCAACCAAATTATTTAAGGAAGTGTTCCCTCTGATTACCAGCCCCATTTTAGATATGATTAATCTATCTTTAGTAAATGGATATGTACCACAGGCTTTTAAGCTAGCTGTAATTAAACCTTTACTTAAGAAACCTTCGCTTGATCGAGATGACTTAATAAATTACAGACCGATATCCAATCTTCCATTCTTATCTAAAATTCTTGAGAAAATAGTTGCTAATCAAATGTGTGAGCATTTACACAGCAATGACCTGTTTGAAGAGTTTCAGTCAGGCTTCAGAGCTCATCATAGCACTGAAAAAGCTCTGCTGAAAGTCACTAATGATATTCTTATTGCCTCAGATAATGGACTTGTGTCTGTACTGGTTCTGTTAGATCTCAGTGCTGCATTTGATACAGTCGATCATAATATTCTCTTAAAAAGGCTGGAATATGCTGTAGGTATCAGGGGAACAGCGCTAGGCTGGTTTAAATCTTATTTGTCTGAAAGATTCCAGTTTGTTCATGTAAATGATAAATCATCTTTAAACTCCAGGGTTAATTGTGGAGTACCACAGGGTTCAGTACTTGGGCCAATTCTCTTTACTATATATATGCTTCCAATAGGTCAAATTATCAGGCAGCATAGAATAAATTTTCACTGTTACACTGATGATACTCAGCTTTACTTATCCATAAATCCTGATGAGCCCAACCAGTTAGATAGACTACAAGCATGTCTTGAAGACATAAAAACTTGGATGACTTAAAATTTTCTGCTTCTAAATTCAGACAAGACAGAAGTTGTCGTCTTTGGACCGGAGTCTTTAAAAAAGAAACTGCTTAGTCAATCACTTAACCTGGATGGCATTAAATTGACCTCCGATAATAAAGCAAAAAACCTTGGTGTTATTTTTGACCAGGACATGTCATTTAAATCCCATATTAAACAGGTTTCTAGGATTTCCTTCTTTCACCTCCGGAACATTGCCAAAATTAGAAATATCCTGTCAAGGATTGATGCTGAAAAACTAGTCCATGCATTTGTTACTTCAAGGCTGGACTATTGTAATTCTTTACTATCAGGATGTCCACAAAATGCAGTTAAAAGCCTTCAGCTGATTCAAAATGCTGCAGCAAGAGTTCTGATGAAAATTAAAAAGAGAGATCATATTTCCCCTACTTTAGCTTCCCTTCATTGGCTCCCTGTTAAATCCAGAATAGAATTTAAAATTCTCCTCCTCACATATAAAGCCCTTAATGATTTAGCTCCATCATACATCAGAGATCTGATTGTTCCATACGTTCCTAACAGAGCACTTCGTTCTCAGACTGCAGGTTTACTGGTGGTTCCTAGAGTCTCTGGAAGTAGAATGGGAGGCAGATCCTTTAGTTATCAGGCTCCTCTCCTGTGGAACCAGCGCCTGGTTTTGGTCCGTGAGGCGGACACCCTGTCTACTTTTAAGGCTAGGCTTAAAACTTTCCTTTTTGATAAAGCTTATAGTTAGAGTGGCTTAATTTATGAGGGAGGGAGCCTTGCTCACTCCCTGTTGGATGGAGTAAGGGCGAGTCAGATTTAGCCTAAACCGGCTCAGTTATGGTTGAGGTGCAAACACACCCTCCATTTCTGCTACCTGTATGACCCCTTCTCTTTTCCAGTGGTTATAATCAGTCTGACAGAGAGAGGTATCCCAATCTTTGTGGTTTTTAGTATAACAATGACCATCAGTGTGACCTGTGACACCTTTCTGGAGAGGGGAATCGTCCGAGCTTCTGCTGGCAACAACTTAATGCTCACCCTCTACCGATGATCCACATGGCCCTGTCTTTTAATGTTTAACCCTTTCTCTGTCCTAGACATGGCTACTGGCTGAACTTTTATTGTGACTAACTCTATGTGCTCTCTTCAGACTCTAACCTTGAAAACTGGCTCAGAGTTTATCTGTTCTTTCTTTCTAGATGAAACGACTAAAGGAGCTACATCCATTAACATTTACTTTTCCCTCCCATAGAAAGTACTCCTGAATCAGTGCTTGTTTGTTCTCTTTGTGTCTCTGCTCTGTTCTCTCTAACCCCCAGTCGGTCGTGGCAGATGGCCGCTCACACTGAGCCTGGTTCTGGTTCTGCTGGAGGTTTCTTCCTGTTAAAAGGGAGTTTTTCCTCTCCACTGTCGCTACATGCATGCTCAGTATGAGGGATTGCTGCAAAGTCAACGCCAGTGACTGTCCACTGTCTCTACATGCTCATCCGGGAGGAGTGAATGCTGCAAGTCACTGACTGGATGCAATCTGTTGGGTTTCCTTTCCTTAGACAGAAAAACATTTTATCCAATTTGAATAAATAACTGAATCTGACTGCACTGTTCAATGATTAGGATTAATTGTAATGTATGTACCTGACTTTGTGAAGTGCCTTGAGACATGTGTTGTGAATTGGCGCTATATAAATAAAACTGAATTGAATTGAATTCAAGATGTATTTAGTGGTAACTGTGGCTTAATATATAATATCTTTGTATCGGTTAGTCCCTGAATTTAAACACTCAAATATGAGAAATATAATTTCTCAAATTTTATAAAGGTTAACTGGCCCAATTATCGATCAAAACCAGAATCTTTGGAAAATTCTTTAGAAAATAACGTACATATTTTGATAATAAATGTATAATTATGGCCATTATTTAGTGGTGCTCTAAATTTCCCCTGTAATTTTTATCCACTATATAGTGCACTGCTCATTTTGCCATGTCAAACTGTTACAGTAGCTGAGAGAGTTTACATTGTATTACACTGCTAAAAATAGACCAAACATAGTGAAGCTAACACTAATATAATATATATATAAAAACAATGTGTTAATGCTAACCTTAACATAATAATGCTAATAGCATACAAACACTAATGTTCACAGCTAATATTTTAGACTCTAAAAAAGCTTCTTGGTAATGCTAACGTTAGCAAGTGAACACCAACATTTGCAGCTAATTATGTTGATTTTCAGACTTAAAAGAACTACTTGCTTATGCTAAGTTAGCTATGAACACTAATATTCACAGCTAATTTTTTAGATTATAACACGCTTTAAGAAAACGATACACGCTGAAGCTAACTTCCGCATGCCAATGCAAACACTAATGTTCACTGTCAATGAATTTGATATTTAAAGATGTTAATACCTTGGGCATTATATTGGGCATTACCTTGAGATTTTAATACCTTGTACCTTTGCTCAAACTGTATATGTCACCATGGTTAAATGTGAAAACATCAATATGCTGTAAATGTCAACATAAAACATGTCCTTTAGTATTTCAACTCTTTCTTGCTTCTGATTTATTTGCTTGCATGCTGCTGCCATTAGTTATGGTATAAGATATTAAGCAGAACCTATTTATAAGTGGAAAACTTACAGTTACATCTGCAGTCCAGACTCAAATGAGTGAAACAGCAAATACATATTTGTATCAGTGTTAATGCCATTGTTATAAAGACAGGTCACGTGAATGGCAACATTTTTTCAGCAAATAGCAGGAATGGCTCATCACCTATGTTTCATGAAACTCGTAAATATTCTGTTTGAAGTACCACAACACTCAAATAGTGTTAAACTACAAAATTAACAGCAGCTGGTACACCCTTTCTTCCAGTTAGTTGAATATATAGTGACTGAGTGAACATTTCTAACGCCGTCACATTCTCCTTATCTCTGTATGTTTTTAATATACTGTCTTTTCACATTTAAATGTGCTGTACAATTATTAGCATTACCTGTATAAATCAATGCATCAGATAATTTATGACCTTTGAGTTTGGATGGATGTCTCTTATCTGAAGACCCCGCTATTTTACCTTTGTCAGCCATCTTTAGCGTCCCACTCATGTTATCAGATATGACAGAGCACGAGAAGAAGAACAGGACAGAATGAAACTAAAGGTCACCTTTTCTTAAAACCACACAAAACACAGGAAAAGATGTATACTGTGATGTAACAATGAAAAACTGTCTGCAGTGTTTCTTGGCTTGTCTTCACCTTGCAGTGACTTGTCCTCTTCCTAAAATACCACTGTTCTGTCCTGCTGTGTAACACAGTCCAATGTCTGCCTGTGCATCTCTTTGAGCCAGCATTATTATCCGTGCCCCAAACCTTGAGCGGGGGGTGCTATGTCCTTGCCACTTTAGAGTTTGCTTTCAGAATGTATTTATTTATTCTGGTCACGCTCACACCACAATCCAATATTTAGAAATGACACATAAGGGGATTATAGACAATTTTTGAAAATGTCTTGATGAAAACTGACTTGCCGATGTTTTTAAAATTGTTGAAACAACAAATATTCTTTTGGAGTGATAATTTTCCCTGTTAGAAGCTGAATGTTAGATTTTCATCACAGTCAGAAAGTAGTGTGTTTAATTACAAATCTGGCAATGACAACAGAATTCCTCTACAAAAGATAATACATTTTGGATTTGTGGTATGGCAGAAAGAATCCCCAGCTGATTTTCTAAATGAGCTCATTTACAAATAAAATAAGAGTCTAATATTTATGGTGGTTTTATTTTAATGTGGAGAGAGAGAATATAAACCAAAACATCTGATTTTATTGATTTGCATTGACTGAAAATTGTATTTGATGACCCAACAAAACTTTTAAGCTTGAAAAAAATAATTCATAGCATTTTATCTTGCTGTTGGTTCGCAGGTTTGTGCACATCACAGACGACAATTACTTCCTTTCATGCCAATGGGCAACTCAAAGCTTTGCCTCATTCAACACATTTTCTGTAGGACCAAATCCTGGAGACTGGGAAAGTCACTTTGTTTCCTTCCTTTTAGTTGCTTCTTTGTTGGCTTGACAGTGTTTCATTACCATGCTTGAAGACCAACGCATGACCCATTTTTAGAGATCTTGTTGAAAGGAAGAAGGTTCTCATTTTTGACTCATCACTGTATTTTGACCCCTCAATGCTATGACGTAGTTTGTACCCTTAGCAGAAAAATTCACCCACATCCACACTTAACTGTGGAGATTATGGTCTTCAGGACGTGCTCAGCATTTTTCTTCCAAACATGGTGGGTCAAGTTGATTCTTGATTTTGGTCTCAATTGACAACAGCACTGTCTTCCGAACCTTTTCTGAATTATTTAGAAGTGGAAGGTAAACTAAAGATCTTCCTGTACATGTAGTGTCTACAGGATGAAGCTGCAAGCTATCAAATAAAAAGAATGGCCAGTGGTGCACTTGATAACTGTGATCCAAACTGCCTTCAGATCATTAGCAATATTCTCCTGTGTGATCATTTCTGTTTTCTATACCAGACTGCAGGTAATTCATGGTCAATTTATATTTACTTCATTCTCTCGGTCTCTGTGTGAGTGGGTTTTCTATAGGCTTTTTCTATAGACTGGTGAGGCTGTGGTCGCATGTTATATCCATGATAAGAATCTCCTATATCACAACATCCGAAGGTTCTCTGTTTGATTGAAATCTGGTGACTGTGGAGCTCATTGGAAGTCGGTGAACTCATTGTCATGTTCAAGAAACCAGGATGAGATTATCTGAACTTTGTGACCTGGTGTGTTATCCTGTTGGAAGTAACCATTAGAAGATGGGTCCATAAAGGGATGATCATGGTCAGCAACAATACTCAGGTAGGCTGTGGGGTTTAAAGGATGCTCAGTTGGTACTCATGGGCCCAAAGTGTCCCAAGTAAGTATACCCCACACCATTATACCACCACCACCAGCCTGAAGTATTGATACAAGGCAGGTTGAATCCTGCTTATCGTAGGTTGAATGCTTTCATGTTATTTGCTCCAAATTGTGACCCGGCCATCTGAAAGCTGCAGCTGAAATCAAGACTCATCAGATCTGGCACATCCAACTCTGTCGACTGGCACATCCAACTCTTAGTCTGTGGGAGTTGTAGCCTCAGTGTTCCTGTTCTTACCGGAGTGGAGTGATCTTCTGCTGTTGTTTGTTTTGCTTCAAATTTCCATGTGTTCAGAGATTGCTTAGAGATGATATTCTGCATACATTGGTAGTTAAGTGATTTTGTTTTAGCTACTGCTGCCTTTCTAAAACTTTAAACCTGTCTGCTCATTCTCCTCTGACCTCTGACATCAACAAGGTGTTTTTCTGCACACTGATTCTACTCACTTGATATTTTCTCTTTTTCAGACCATTCTCTGCAAGTCTGAGAGATAGTTGTGTGTTAAAATCCCAGGTTCTGAAACAATCATGCCACGTTCAAAGTTACTTAAATCTCCTGTCTTTTTCATTCTCATGTTCAGTTTGAACTTTAACAAGTTTTCTTCATTACATGTAGATGCCTCATTACATGCCTATGTGCATTGAGTTGCTGCCAGGTGATTGGCGGATTTTCCCTTTTATGTTAAAGTAATTGAACAGATGCACTTAGAAAGTGGCCACTGAGTGTAACTTGTATCTTTATAGTGTAGAAGTTAAGGTTCAGCACTGCCCCTTGTAATGTCCAAATACTAAAGAAGAACTTCACGTTTAGCATCTGTTGTTCTGACAGAAAACCTGGTTTTCCTTTCTGAACTGGCTTTTGATCCTGCAACACCCAGACACCTGAACACACCAAAGATTCACTATTTGAATTTTTTGCCAATCTCTGAGAACACATTCAATAATTGTGCTATGAAATGCGGTATCTTGACATCTTCATATTTCTTAACTGATACGGTGAGGAATTTCGTTCCTGTGTTGTGATTATGAATATGATCATATTATTTAATATTTAATATTAATACTTTAATATTTTATTAAATAATAATTCGGTCTGTTAAGGGTTGTCCTGTGAATACCAGCCCAATAAGGCGATGGAATTATGACAAAATTGAAAGGGATGAGCCAAGCTCTGGCATTATTGAACAGCCAAATTCTGTACACACACAGGATGAATTCACAATTTCTTAAAATACAAGAATTTATTGACAAAAATAAGTCAACTCAAAGTCAAACATATTTCAATCAACAAACTCTTTACTATGGTAAAACAACCCAACTAACTACCAAGCAAAATGAAAGAATAACGAAGATTAATATGCTATGTACAATATAAACAAGTTGATCAAAGATGATTGAAAACCACGACTGAAAGAGTGATGCAACATTACCATGCAATGTTTATGTTTGAGAACCAAGGATTATCTTGAAGAATCTGGAAGTGAAGTGAAGTTAGTCTTGGAACCAACTTAGGCAATAGTCGGCAAACGTTTAGACAACCATTCACAATGCAAGATCAGATAAAATATTATTTTAATAAAATAATATTTTAAAGAATGATTTGCTGAATAAAACCAACCTTCTGGATGACCAATTCTTAACGGTGTTTAATTAGCTGCCTTTATTTATTAAAATAATATTTAAAGAAATATTATTAAGGAAATATTAAAATAATAATTTTTAAGGAAATACTATTTTGAACAAGAACCAAAACTTCCCGAGTAAATGATTTTCAGCTGACTCATAAAGTGGGCGAGTGTGTGTTCTTAGCCGTTAGCGGTTGGAGCTAACAAAAGAATCTTATAGCTTGTCATCAGAATCAAACACATACCTTTAAAATACCACTAATAAAAGGGTTGAAATGCATAAGTGTTGATGGCGCGTTATGGCCGATCTGTGTTTTAAAAGCACCCTTTAAATAAGATTTGTCTTAACTTTAAAATCACAACGTAGAACACATCCTTAGTTGAGTGCTAGTCTGCTAGCATTTACTGTAGCTGAGTTTCTCAACACAACCAAAAACAAACATCATTAAACGAACATTATTTCGATTATTTACCTCTAAACTAATCTTCTCTGCCCAAACACTACCTCTTATGTGAACCGTGCTGAGGAGAAGTTGTCCTGGGTGTTAAGGAAACATCCACGTGTGGCTGAACAAAGGGTTAACTTGCAGATATGGGATGGGGCGGCTCGTTCTGCCGGCCCGGCGGAACCGTACGACAAAGGCACGTTTGGCTCCTTGAGTGGCCACGATGGGGCGGGGTAGCTCTCGCTATGATGCGGTCTTCTTTTCCATGCCGTGGGGGAAATCCGCTTTGATTAGGGCTGCTTCTGGAGGCCTCAGCAGAAAAGCCGAGTCGAGCTTGTCTCATTACACCCTTTATATGAATGAATGCCGGATGCTTGAACAGCAAATCATTACTTAACTTTGTTGCTTGTGATCGTAGTCACTCTGGATCCAGTTTGAAGAGTTATGTCTGCTTGCCAGCTAGAGACATTAGCTGTCTCTCTTTCCAGCTCCGCTAGGACCTGCGTGGAAGAGATCTGTTTTTATTCCAACAGTGACGTCACGGGAAGTCCGCTCTTACTCTCTTCATGTTTCTGTTCTGGCTGCGCTGGAAGTAGGTTACTGTGTTTTATTTAGAAAATTCCAGAAAGGATCAAACTGGCCTTTAAACATTGTAATCCATGGCTGGACCCAACACCTGTTATTAACATTCAGTAGTGTATTATTTTAAAAGCGCAAAAAGCATAGAACATCTCCTCGTGATAGCATTTACAGCCATCTAAAGCAAACATGCTTATAAATGCATCTAAATCAAGGGAGGAAACAGTGCTGTACTTCATTTTGTAAAATAATCAGTTTGAAATGTTTTTTCCAGGCACTTTCCTACTCGCAGCTTGTCACAAAAACACAGTGTTCTCATTTCTTTCACTAAATCTATGAAAAGTAAAAAAGGATTCTTTCTTGCAACAGCAATGGGACTCCCAGAGGAGCTTTGAGCTTAAAACTAAAACAGTAGATGGATTTACTGAGAGAAACGGCATCAATCAGACAGCTTGAACTTGTAAAATTTGCTTTTTAGGATCAATGCTTCATCCTTTATCCTAAAATGTTGTATTTCTTTCTACATTTCTAAGGATGCGATGCATTCAGTGGTGCAACAGAGTTTTACACGTAGTTTATGGATTGTATCTGTAAACAAACTTTTGTAAAAATACTTTTCTAACTTATGTAATTATTTTTACAAGTACCTGTCTGTTTTACACACAAAAAATCTCAGGCATTTTGCTTTACAAGTTGACAATATTGTTTCACAAGATCACATTCTGATTTACAATTGCAAAATTTATTTGCCATGGATTTTTTTAAACACATACATTTCTATATACATATGCACAAGGCTGAATTTCTCAGCCTTTTTATTTTCCAAAGTTACAAAACTTACTTCACAACTATGCGGTCTGATTTATAAGCACAGTATAAATAAATATGACTGGAATTTATGCCCACAGTAAACCACTGTTAGATGTTTTCTCCACATGTGGAAAATTGTTCTCAGTGTAGTTCTCTGGAGTTTAAAAGCCTTAGAAACATATGTTTCACTCTCCAGATTTGTGATATATTTGAGATCTTTTAGTTTACTTCATGCTGTCAGACAGGTTTTGTCTGGGTGGTTTCTTTCCTCTAAAGGTCAGGCAGTAATCAGGCCTGGATATGGCTGGTGAAATTGAACTTTGCTTTTTAAAAAACATTGTTAATTGAAATCATTTTCAGGGAGGTGATTACTTTTATACATAGCTCCAGATTGTTTTTTTTTACCTTAACTGAAATCATCATATAAAAACTGCATTTAATGTTTACTCAGGTTGTCCCTCGATAGTAACTTTAGTTTAATGATCTGAAAAAAGCAAAAACAGAAACCCTCCTTTTGGAGGACGTCAATGACTCTCTGCTGCACAACAAAGTCAGCAGTCCTCCCCATGATTGTGTTGTCATAACATTTCAATAAATTATTGAAATAAATGAGCTTTTCTGAGATATTGTCACTGATTGACACACACCCGTATATGACAATTAAATTCAAGATTATGTATGAAGTATTTCTTAATAACATGTAATTGTCCTGAAACAGTTGTTTTTTACAGTGAAACCTGTCATCCTTTATAGGTTGGTTTTCTCCATATGAATCTAGTGGACGAGGGACGCTGCTTAGCAGAATCGGACACGGAACATAAAGCAATCTTGCTCAGGCAAAACATTTTGATTACATCTTAAGCACGGGTGAAAGATGACCTGCAGACCGCCATGCTGTACCCTCCCCTGCTATGCTCTGTGTCTCTTTGGCTGATTAACTTTAATGAAGGCTGCTAAATACATCTAATTTTTCCCAGATTTGACCTTGAATCTCATTAATTTCATTAAACTTTTGCAAGAGGAAGGAAAAGACTGAGCTAAAATAAAAACTGATTTTCTGTTGATGTGCTTTTTCAGCAAAGTGAGAAAAAGAAGGAACATTCACTGTGCAGATGTAGAACACTTTAATTGACCCTTAACTAAAATTGCAGATGTAGTGAGCTTCACACTGTTCAATCAACCTCCTTCTGGTCATTATTTGTGAAATTCTACTCTAGACATGCCCAAGTGGTCTCACCATCTTCTTACATCTGCTGAAAGGTGCTTTTTGTTAAAACTTCCAACATTTAATGATTCAAACTTTTAGTGTTTAAAGCAGAACTGAACAATGAGTATTTAGATCTGAGAGGGTTCAGTGTGCAAAGAGCCTGGAGTCACTGTCAGTCAGAGCAGAATTTATCAGCACATTGATGGGAGATGGAGATGGGTAGGCTTTCATCCTAACCACTTGTTGTCATCCAACATTACAGCTGATGGAATCGGCTCAGGTAGGTGGGCAAACAAGGTCAGGCGAGATGAAAGTGACGACAATTGAAAGGGAGGCACGATTTGTGAATTTGTCCTCAACGCTTGCACAGTCCAGCAAAAGAACAGCCAAGAACGAGGCTTCTGTCAATAGAAACAGTGCCACAGTGTGCAGGATACAGTATCTACAGTCACATTCAATAAATTAGAATATTATTCAACAGTTTATTTATAACAGTAACTCCATTACTAAGTAAGGCGCATTATACAGATTGTTTTCAGACTAATTTTTTCAGCATTTATTTCCATCTAATTATGATGATTTTCTGCTTACAGCCAATGAAAATACAACATTTAAGATTAAAATATTAAATCAGACCAAAACAAACATTTTACTCCAGAAAGGCTGGCTTAATTAAAAGTATGTTTACTACCTTCTGAAAGGTCGATGAAAAAGTACGTAAAAGGTTGTGAAATGGTACTTTTAACCTGACAAGCAATTCTCGTTGAACCACAAAATCTCATTTATTGAATATATCTGTACTCCAGCCCTAATTTTTCAGTAAGGTATGGAGTTATCAGTATGACTTGTGCTTTTATTTTTTGATTTTTGTGAATTTCCATGCTGCCTGCTGAGTTGCGCATTGCTCCATGAATAATTCACTAATTCACTGTGATTTTTTTGCCCCTTACAAGTCCTTTTACAGCTGCAGTTATGAAAGCAGTAATGAGTATGAGCATGTACTGATCTTTAGAAATATGCTGCATCTGTGAAACTCCAAGTTCATATCGATTTAACCTACTAAACTAATACAGAAGAAGTTTGAGGGCAAATGTCTCATCAAAGATCCCCACAGTGTTTAAAGCAATTGGGACTTTTAATTTACTATTTTCAATGTTACTGCAGCAGCTAGCTGTGTCGTTTTTTACAACAAATTGCATATGGATCATTTAAGATCCAAAGACATTCAAATAACAAATTATCTGAGTTTAAAGTTGTTTCTTTTGCAGCTCCCTTTAGCAGCAGAGCTAGCAGCGACACAGAACAGCACCGCTAACTAGTGCTAGCTTTCATGTTTGCGCTTCTTTACAATAAAAAACAAGGATCAACACGGATCAAAAATATCTCAGTTTTAAAGCAATGACTTCTAAATCACAACTTTTTTTAACTTCCTGTTGCAACTGGCCACACTGCAGTGCTAATGCTAGCTTGTATAGAAACGGGAACAACAAGAAGAGATTCAGTTAGATTATTTTGAAGACAAAAACCGCTAAGCTGATTTTAAAATATCGCACAGTTCTGCAGCAATATCTCATGGTATAATAAGATTTTTTTTTTTTACTTTCTGTAGCATCGAGCTGCACTGCACTGCTAACACTACGCAAACAGAAACATTATATGGAGATTACTAGATGAAGATTTGTTTTATTTTTAGATATTGTTTACATCTCTATTCTCTTCTACAACAGAACTACAGCTACCAGCAACTCTGTTGTTTTTGTATTGAAGTCTGTTTGTGAGAGCCAAGCAACTTCTTAAGAAACAACCTTAGCAAATAATTGAGACAGTGGAAATGTTTTTTTTCACCTCCACTGAAAAGTAGGGCTTCAAAATATAAGGAAAACATGTGATATGCAATAATGTTGGTGAATGTCACCATAATGACATAACTTGCAATAAATAATCGATAATTAACTGAACAGTGTTAATGTCTGTCTGCTTTGGGTTCATTACAAATATGTAATTTCTTAATGAGTTCAGTACCTTACCACCACATTACCTTCTAAAACATTTATAAGCTGCATTAAACAATAAGCCCACCAAACATGCTACTAGCATATACATCCTGAAGGCATGCTAAGATTTATTGCAATCCAAGCAGTCCTTTATGATACGGTTAATAGACTTTATTGAACTCACAATGGAGAAATTCACTTGTTACAGCAGCTATTAGTAATGATACAAATATTGCATACAACGATATTGTGCTAACGATAAATTTGCGATATATTGTGCAACCCTACTAATAAATCACCTTGGGACTTTCTTTTTTTAAGATTTTCTTTGGCGCTTGTTGGTTTTATTGACTAAAAACAGGGACAGAGGAGGGAGGAAGGAATTGGAGCAAAGGTTCTACTGTTGGGAATTGAACTGCAAACATCTGCGTTGAGGACTAACAGCCACTGCCGCTGCTCCACATGCCCTCCCAACATTTACTGGTTCTAATTTTTAAGTGTAAAGGTTATTTTAATATGTTACATGTTTATGTTGTTTTTTTGTTATTTTGCAGATAAAATGTTGACTATTTGTGAGAAAATTGAATAGTTTTTGAATAAATAGCTGAGAATTGATGTTTGACGACAGATTTTCATTTTCTCCACTGTTAGACTGAATGTTTCCTGCTTACTGGGAAATTAAAATCCTTTAGAGTTTATAACGTTGTTTTTTATTTGTTTTTGGGGGATTTTTAAGAATGGGCTGGATTTTTTTTACACTGACCTGAGTTTCTTATCCATTGTTTGTATAATTGATAAGAAACCACTAGGGTTGTAACAGTACACACACAAATATCCGGTGGAGCCCTGCTGGTTGTTTTTACAGCGCGGTTTTATACCTGGACATATGCAGAATATCTGTGTGTGGAACTGAGTTAGTACTGAGTTAGACTCCCTCTGACTGGAGGGGATTTTCCAACAGCTGCTATTCAAGTACATAATGTACACTGGATTGTCTAAATATCAAAACAACTCCAAAGTGGTTTAAGCTTTTTTTATTCTCAAATGTCGATAGTCTTGAGAATTGAGAAGTGGTTCTAATCAACCTTGATTTACTTTTGAGTTTCTTTAAAAAAAGCTGCCCATTTTACTACTTTTGTATTAATTTTACTGGTATTATTAGATCAAATGTTATACTGCCACCCTCAATCTGAATTATAAACCTTAATCTGTCATAAATGTTTAAGTTTTGGTTATTTTTTTTCTCTTTCAGCACTGAAAGATGCCCGCTTTCAGCTGGTGAACTTCTCAGACAACGAGCTGCGGGTGTCGCTGTCTAACGTCTCGCTGTCAGACGAGGGTCGATATGTTTGCCAGCTCTACACAGACCCCCCGCAGGAGGCCTACGCTGACATCACAGTGCTAAGTATAACATCAAAACACACTCGCACACACAACCGCAGCAAAACCACAGGGTTTCGGTACACAAACGCACGAACGTTCAGAGTTATGGGTCTGCAGGAGGTGAAGCCTCTAATCACGTTTCATCTGCGAAAGACGACATTCAGAACATTCACATGGAAAACAGAAAGCAACATGAATTGTTCATGTGCATGCACTAGTCTTATTGTTTGTTGTTTAAATTAATAAAAGGCATAATGATGAGGTTGTGTTCTCCTGGAGAGAAAGGGATGCAATGTCTTCTGCTCATTTTTTAGTTCGAGGTTAATTTAAAGCCCATCTTTTAAATACAAAATATTTTAATCAAACATTTAAGCCAATGAAGTAAATCTGATCTCTGTGTCATTAAAATAATTAGCAAATAAACATGGTGCAGAGAATATTTATCCTCCATGTTAAAAACATTGTGACATGCTGCACATCGTTTTGTTGCAGAGCAAAGGGAGCATTTCCTTTCCCAGCTCTCTTTTTGTTGCAATGCGGCGTGAATCACCATGTGTACTGACACAGATAAGCTGTCCCTGCACGTAAACAGGACTTTTCCTGGTATTTTGTGAAGAAGTGAGTCAGGTCATTTGCACAGCTGCTGTTCAGAGGGGGACTCAGAGTCTCAAAGCTTCAGAAGGGATTCCTTCATACACACTTTCAGTCCTGTGGAAATGTTTTAAACCATTCTCCATTCCTAATTCTGTCCCTCAGCTGCCTGTGCCCTAAAAATGAGCTGAGAGTTGGGTCCAGATTGTCTTACTATTAGGTTCTGATCACAGCCCGGACATGGAGAAGAGCTGTGTTCCTGTATGCTGTTTTAAATTAACAGATCATTTCCACTGAACTTATTGGTACTAGAATATGATTATTTCTGTCAAAACGTTCAAGCTTTTTACTTTTGTAGATCAGGTCTTTACAATAGGTTCGTAGTAATGAAGGGTCTGAAAAGCATTATTATTAATTATTCGTTCTGTGCTTAGTTGGCTGATATTTGGAGACAACAGAGGTCCATCCTTTTTAGGAGTCATTTTATTAGCATTCTTACATTTTCACATGGCAAAATTCAGTTTTCCCATTTATACACTGAAATTTTGAAGCTCATGTATGGCTGGATGGCCAAACAGAGGGACATATGGATGGGTTGTTATATTGATGGATGGATTAAGGGATGAATAAATGGATGGATGGACAAATTTTCATGGATAGGATGGAAAACAAGTATAACAGGTCAGAGAAAACCTCTGAAAAGACCTACATGAAGCTGGATCAAGACCATGTTTAAAGAATACAAGAACAAGTCAGGCTGATTGAAAGCACAAAATAAAGAAATAAGGGACGAATTAAGGTTTCTGCACAGTAGAAGAGCTCTAAGCAGAAACTTTTAATTGTAATTATTGCGATAAAAGATTGCAGAAACTGCAGCCCAACATGTTGCTCTGCAACCCTTAACAGATGGCTTGTTCTTCACAAGTTGATGGAGAACATTTAAAACATTTTAACTGATGTGCTTTCTTGCAGAGACACGAATATATCCATATGGAGACTTAGAACACTAAAGTAGTTCATCACTGAAAACAATGAATGACTCCATCAAAAATGTAAAAATTAGCCAAATGCTCACCGAATGATGATTTATGTTGCTTTTGTCAATAACTTAAAACAGGATGGTGTGAATTTTCACTCTTTAAACTGCAACATGATTCCCTCCTAAACTAAACCTGAACTCTAACAGTGAATTGTTCAGTGTTGTGAAGGACTGCTTTGTCCCTGAGAAGGTCCAGTGTGTTTAGTATGAGTGTCTTTGTGTGAGAGGGTTAAATTTCACAGACATGTCCTGCAGCACTGCTGGGTTTAAAAAGCCAAACCTTTGTGTGAACTCTAAACATGTTGTCAGATGATGAAACCATTTTCCTCTTTGTGGCATTCTGAGTGACTCTAAAGGTCAACTGTCATCAAGAGTTTCTGCCAACACGCTCGATAAAGAGCAGCGTCCCTCTGTTGTGTATGCTGCACTAACTTATCCACAGCTTTGGAGTTAAAACACTGTAAACTGTGCCTTTCAGCTGATGGGTTTCATATTAGACATTTAGGCTAATTCCTACAAATTCAGGCGTGATGTGAGCTTGTAGAAACATTTTCTGTTGCCTCTGTGTTCACAAAGTTCGCTTTGTGTGTCCTGCCCCAGTTCCTCCAGGTAACCCCGTCATCGAGGCCAAAGATGAGGTCCTTAGCGAGGGCAACGAGACGGAGATGACCTGCACCGCCATGAGCAGTAAGCCTGCAGCAGCCATCAGATGGATGAAGGGAGATAAGGAGCTCACAGGTGGGCGGTGAAAACACACAGTCACTGAGATTACCTCTGCCCAGTTAATAATGATTCAGCATAACACATCAAGCTAATGTTCCTGCATTTATCTGGCAGTGTGCTCTGTGCTCTGTGAAGAGGGGAATACTCTGATTTGATAGTTTAGTTTTAAAATACATGAAAGTAAATAATGAGAAAAGCTTCTTTGCAAACAGAGGAGAACAATGTGCACTTTCAAATGCATTCTGGCAGAGGCAGGTCAGTACCTGGGAGGAACAAGCTCATAGGGTCCACAAGCAGACCATGATGGGTATAGAAATGATTCAGTTTGCACTGAGCAACCATATCTAGATCAGCCAGCAGAGGGCGAAAGAGGACGCATCAGGAGTGGATAATAATATTACAGGCAGTTTCCAGAGCATCTGACAGTGAGTCAGAACGGGGAGAGAAGATCAACAGAGAAAGAAGATGAGTCATAGATGCGTTCCAGTATTATTAGAACTTGATGGTCTGCCCAAACAGATAATACGCAAAACAAAGATTATCTGCTAGTAGAACCAGTTCTTTCTCTTTTCACTAACACAAGCTCTGTCTCTGTCTCTGGTACATGTAAAGTTGTTCTAAGTTTCCTCTGAGCTGGGTCAGAGGAAACTAAACCTCAGATGAAAAAGTTAAAACTTCCCTTCAATTTTATCTAAACAGAGCAGCCAATCAGTGGCATACCTTTACCCCCTATGTCTCTATGGCCGCCACTAGGCGCCAGGAGAAAGGTTTACAATTTAGCTCTTAGGTTAAACTAGAAAAAATAAATAAATTCAAATGTATCTCATAGATATATTTGCTATAATTGTCCCTGATGACTTCTACTTGAGACTTTTTTTATTGCAAATATGGTAGACCAGTTAAATAATTCATTAATATCCATATAAGGCCAAATAAGTTGGGTAACATTACGATTTTATACACTACTAAAAATTCCTTTAATAAAGTTCAGTAAATGTGGGGCATGTAGGCTAAGTTGTATTTTCTATTTCTGTGTGTGAAAAAAGGATAATGTGATCTGAGTTTTTTAATATGGAAACAGCAGACACCTTATCAGTTCTCAGGACTTGTAGTTAATCTCGTCGTTGTCGTCGTGGTCTTCCGCTTATCCGGAACCGGGTCGCGGGGGCAGCAGACTCAGCAGCAGAGACACCCAGACGTCCCTCTCCCCAGACACCTCCTCCAGCTCCTCCTGGGGGAGCCCAAGGCGTTCCCAGGCCAGCCAAGAGACATAGTCCCTCCAGCGTGTCCTGGGCCGTCCCCTGGGCCTCCTCCCGGTGGGACATGCCTGGAACACCTCCCGAGGAAGGCGTCCAGGAGGCATCCGGTATAGATGCCCGAGCCACCTCAACTGGCTCATCTCGATGTGGAGGAGCAGCGGCTCTACCCCGAGCCCCTCCCGAATGGCCGAGCTCCTCACCCTATCTCTAAGGGAGTGCCCGGCCACCCTACGGAGGAAACTCATTTCAGCCGCTTGTATCTGGGATCTCGTTCTTTCGGTCATGACCCAAAGTTCATGGCCATGGGTGAGGGTAGGAACGTAGACCGACCGGTAAATTGAGAGCTTCGCTTTTCGGCTCAGCTCTCTCTTCACCTCAACGGACCGGCACAGCGCCCCCATTACTGCGGCAGCCTCACCGATCCGTCTGTCGATCTCCTGCTCCATTCTTCCCTCACTCGTGAACAAGACCCCGAGATACTTGAACTCCTCCACTTGAGGCAGGAACTCCCCTCCAACCTGAAGAGGACAAGCCACCCTTTTCCGGTTGACTCTGACTTGGAGGAGCTGCTCTTCCCCCAGCCGCTTCACACTCGGCTGCGAACCGCCCCAGCGCATGCTGTAGGTCTTGGCTAGAGGGGGCCAGCAGGACCACGTCATCTGCAAAAAGAAGAGACGAAATCCACTGGTCCCCAAACCAGACCCCCTCCGGCCCTTGGCTGTGTCTAGAAATCCTGTCCATAAAAGTTATGAACAGGACCGGTGACAAAGGGCAGCCCTGCCGGAGTCCAACATGCACCGGGAACAGGTCCGACTTAGTGCCGGCAATGCGGACCAAACTCCTGCTCCGCTTGTACAGGGACCGGATGGCCCCTAATAAAGGGCCCCCGATTCCATACTCCTGGAACACCCTCCACAAGGCATCACGAGGGACACAGTCGAATGCCTTCTCCAGGTCCACAAAACACATGTGAACCGGTTGGGCAAACTCCCATGAGCCCTCGAGTACCCTGTAGAGGGTATAGAGCTGGTCCAGTGTTCCACGGCCGGGACGAAAACCACACTGCTCCTCCTGAAGCTGAGGTTCGACTATCGGCCGGACTCTCCTCTCCAATACCCTGGCGTAGGCCTTACCAGGGAGGCTGAGGAGTGTGATCCCCCTGTAGTTGGAACACACCCTCCGGTCCCCCTTCTTATGAAGGGGGACCACCACCCCGGTCTGCCAGTCCAGAGGTACTGTCCCCGACCGCCATTCAATGTTGAAGAGGCGTGTCAACCATGACAGCCCCACAACATCCAGAGATTTGAGGTACTCAGGGCGGATCTCATCCACCCCCGAAGCCTTGCCACCGCTGAGCTTTTTAACCACCTCGGTGACTTCAGCCTGGGTGATGAAAGAGTCCAACCCCGAGTCCCCAGCCTCTGTTTCCACCAGGGAATGCGTGATGGCAGGATTGAGGAGATCCTCGAAGTACTCCTTCCACCGCCCGATAACGTCCCCAGTCGAGGTCAGCAGCCTCCCACCCCCACTATAAACAGTGTTGGAGAAGCACAATTTTCCCCCTCCTGAGGCGCCGGACGGTTTGCCAAAATCGCTTCGAGGCCAACCGGTAGTCCTTCTCCATGGCCTCACCGAACTCCTCCCAGGCCCGAGTTTTTGCCTCTGCCAAAGCTCGGGCCGCAGCACGCTTGGCCTCACGGTACCCGTCAGCCGCCTCAGGAGTCCCACAAGCCAACCACAGCCGATAGGACTCCTTCTTCAGCTTGACAGCATCCCTTACTGCCGGTGTCCACCACCGGGTTCTGGGATTGCCGCTGCGACAGGCACCGCAGACCTTACGGCCGCAGCTACGGGCAGCAGCATCGACAATAGATGCAGAGAACATGGTCCACTCGGACTCTATGTCTCCAACATCCCCCGGAATCTGGTCAAAGCTCTCCCGGAGGTGGGAGTTGAATACATCTCTGGCCGAGGGCTCCGCCAGGCGTTCTCAGCAGACCCTCACTATGCGCTTGGGCCTGCCAAGTCTGTCCGGCTTTCTCCTCCTCCAGCGGATCCAACTCACCACCAGGTGGTGATCAGTGGATCAGTAGTTAATCTCATTAATCCTAACTCTCTAAGATATTAATTTCTGTCATAAATCCCACTGACATGCAGAACTATAGATGATTCTTCTTATGATCATATTCTCTGCTGTTGGTTTCATTTTGACTATAAAGAGTTTCTAACTCTTTTTCTGGATATAGTTGATTTACACTGTAGAATGGTCACTGGTTACTCAGATTTCTGAAGATAACTCATGTAGTGTGACCTAGCTGGTAAATTTGTCAGGGTAACCTGCTTTGCTACATGAGGTTATATGGTGCAGAAGATATTTGAACTGTGCCTGTAATAAATTTCATACTACAAAGGCAGCTGACAGCTCCATGTGCTGCACAAGGTGCCCTCTTTCCACTTGAGCACCTGCCCTCCCTAAATGTTTGTGCACGCCACTCGCTGTTATGATATGTATCTGGATAAACTGTCAGTTACCCAATAGATATACAGATTTATTACATTTATTACATTTCATTTTACCGCTTGTCCACGATCCAATCAGATTCAGTATACACCAAACACTGTAATAAAGCAGGATGAAGCAAGCCAGTGATGATTTTCCATTAAATTGAAATAAATACAAATTATATTAAAGTTAAATATTAAAGTTAGATATCTTAAAAGTAATAAAGTAGGCTTTCTGATAAAAAGCATAACTTTATAATTCTATTTGCTGAGATTTAAATGGAATATCAAAAAACTCCCACGTTTTAATGTTTCTTTGAACGTTTCAGCTGTTTTGCTCATGGCCATGAATTAGGAAGCAAAAGTTATATATGATGGATTATGATTATTTACACAAACAGCTTGCCAAAGCTTTCTCCAGCAGCTGAATGTTTGTAAGATTCTCTTTTGAGTCGCTCTTTGTCTGGCACCTTGCTCATTGACACCAAGGATGACCACACCAGGAGCTTTGTTAGGTAGACAAGGTGGCGACTCTGCGGAAAGGAACAATTCACACACAACATATTGCAAAAGCCAATTAACCAAAAAGACATCAAATGCATTTGGTCTGGGTGGTGTTGAGAATTTAAATCATTTACACTGTGTATGCATGTGTAGCCATAAATCTGAAATATATCATGTATTGTGTTTATAGTCTGCTTGGTGAACCTGTGACCTCGGGGAGAGAGGGCACAGTAGGCTTGAGGCTGGAAGAATGGTCAGCCCCATGACAGGATGTTTGCTTCTACCTGTAATCAGTTAATGCCAGCTTTTAGGCATGATACGGGTGATAAAGTACTCACATAGGTGGTAATGATTCACAGTGGCGACACGGGAATGTAGAAAACTCCATAATGTGGCTTCGTTAATAATTAAAATAAAATAAGTAGGTTTCAACAGTTAGCTTTGAAGTTTGTCTAAAGGTATAAAAAGCTTTAACACTGATAGTGAGACAGACCACTTGGTGAATCCAGCCATAAGCTTTGCCGAACTGAGTCTCTACCTAAACTGGCTCAGGTAATTTTTCTTCTTTGTATTATTCTTTTGTATTTAATTATGCATTGGAAATCATTGGACTTATGTATCAAATTAAACTTGTGTTGATCTTAATTTCCTCCTCTTCTCTGTTCTTTCTCACGACATCCAGACTGGGTGAGGTTGAGGCCGTGTGTTATTAGTGGTAGAATTATTATACCTCAACAGTGGGGGGAAACCGGAGCACCCGGGGAAAACCCACACAGCATGGGGGGATTTCTCACAGACTTTCTGTGAGGCTACAGATAACTAATGCTCCACCATGCTGTCCTGTTTTTTATAAATTTGAGATGTTTTGCATTCAGAGAAAGTTATTGCCACTCTTTCACATGCAAAACCTACACACACCCTCACACACCTAAAATGGGTTTTCGCCTCTGAAAAAGGCTCTAGGCACTTTTCTCTGATGTGGACTTTTTCTTATTCAATTTTTCCACTTTCCTCAAACCCAGAGAGTGGCGCAACCTTTTCCAAAGGCTCTTCTTTTTTGTCTCTGGGACGTCCTTCTCAATGAGTGCAATAATTTTCTCATCTCTGTTTTTCACCTCTGCAGAGAGCTGATCGTTTAGTGCAATCTGGATCTGAAGCCTGCTTTCCAAAGTCTCCAGCTCAGCTTTATACCTGATTTCATTGTCGGAGCATGTTTGTTTAAGGACTGCGGTTTGTTGCTGGAGCACATCCTTCTCAGCTGTTAGGTGGCTAATAAGCTGAAGGTTCTCTGTTGATTTCTTTGAGCAAGCTTCTTTCTCATTGTTGAGGTTCTGCTCTAATATTTCCAATTGTTCTTGCAGGCTAAGAATATCTGTTTTGTACACACTGCTGATTTCCTGGTAGGAAACTTTAAATTGTTCCAGCTCTCTCTGCAAAAGTGTCTCCCTCTCTTTAGATGTTTGTTGCATGCATGTGATTTTCTGAGCCATTTCCTGACGGAGAGCTTCGTTCTCAGATTCCAGGTTGTTAATGACCTGAAGGTTGGTCACGGACGTCTGTGAATGAGCTTCTCTTTCCTCACCCAGTTCTTGTTTTAATGTTTTTGCCTCTTCTTTCAAAGTAAGAGCCTCCTTTTGATACTTTTTGATGGCCTTCTGGTGTGAAGCCCTAACTTGGTCTAGCGCCTCCTGGAAACAAGTTTCTGTGTCTTCAGGTGTTTGTTGAAGGGAGTCTAACATCTTCTCCATGTTTTGAACGATACTCTCATTCAGGACGTTAAATTCCTTGATGGCTTTCTTGGAATCACTTTCTATGTTTGTATTTAGCTCCTGCTTTAAAGAGTCCACCTCTACTGTCAACATGAAGATCTCGGTCTCATATTTGGAGGTGATTTCTCGGTGTGAAAATTTGGCTTCCTGCAGCTCTCCCTGAAGACGTGTCTCTGTCTCTTCATAGGTTTCTTGCAGGCTCGTGATTTTCTGAGCCATTTCTTGACGGAGAGCTTCGTTCTCAGCTTTCAGGTTCTTTAAAATCATCCACGTCTGTGAATGAAGTTGTTTCTCCTTACTCAGTTCTTGCTTTAAAGTTTCTGCCTGTTCTTCCAGAGCAGCTGCATCCTTTTCATACTTAGAAATCATTTCCCTGTGTGCAGCCCTTTCTTCTTTAAGCTCACTCTGAAAATGGACCTTTGAGTCTTCAAACATTAACTCAGGGGTTTCTATCTTCTCCAGTTCATGGACCTTCTCATTTTTGGTCTCATTCGTTGCTTTCTTGGAGTTGTTTTGTCTTTCCCTGGTTAGCTCCTTCTGTAATGTTTGAATTTCCTGTCTCAACATAGACATTTCCATCTCATTCTTGGAGATGGTTTCCTGACTAGAAATCTTAAGCTGCACCAGATCGTTTTGCAGAGAAACAACCATCTGATGTTTTTGTTGACGCAAAGCTTCTTTCTCAGCTCTCAAGGTGCCAAGGAGCTTTCGGCCCTGCTCGATTTTCTGATCGAAAGATTCCTGAGTCATAGTCTGCGTCTTAGCTGCAGTAACGTTCTTCTGGTCTTGCAGCTGGAGTTTTGTATCTTGCAATTCATTTGCCAAATCTTTCACTTTCCACTGCTCTTCCTTCAGTTTGGCTCTTTCCACATCCAAAAGATATTTGAGTCTGTTATTTTCCACCTCAAAATAATTACCAGACAGAAAACCTCTACCCTGAACCCAGGCCTCCTGGTTTTGCTGGTGCCTCCATCCGCTCTCCTGGGAATGCACCCACTTCCTGTGGGATCTTTTCGTCTGGTTTGACATTTTTCTCAAAACTGTTTGGAAAAATTGATGCAAATCTGCAAGACAACAGTCACTAAAAGCTCTGTGTACGTGCTCTGACCTCCGTAGTTCCAGGAACTGTGACCACAATTGCAACGCGTGTCATGCATAGACTTGGACATCAAAGGAACTTTTGTGACATCATGTGGTGTTTGTGATGTCATAGAACCGTTCTTGTCATGTTGAGTTTAGCAGTGTTAAAGTATTCCACCACCTTCTTGTTTATGTTTAAAATCAGACTCTGATCTCTACCTCTCATTGTTTTTTTATTATTTGATAAAGCATTTGCTTCCATTTCTATTTGACAATGGTTACACTGCAGTGTAGTAAAAGAGGATAAAAAAAGAAAAAAGTATGTAAAAAATAGACACAGACTAATAAATCATGTACATGTAGAGTATTTATCCACATACATCATTTTTTTGTATTTAGGATGTAGGTGTGTTGGTGCAGAACAACAAATGTTATTTTTTAAATAAAATGACAGCTGGAAAAAAATGATGAAACGAAAAAGGTATTAAAACATGGAAACAACTTTTCCATGTTTAATCTCTTCTTTGCTGTTTTTACAGATAATTTAATGGTTATAGATAATTTATGTATTCTTTTGTGGCACTAGTGGCCTTAATTTTGCAAGTTGACCTACAGGAAATGGGGTGGAGCAGGAGGGAAAGACGTGCAGCAAAGCTCAACGGCCCGGACTCTAACCTGTGACGGGTGCATTGAGGACTGTAGCCTCCGCACACTTTACGCCAGCGCCAGCGGCGTGCCTCAGTTTACTGATGAATTTAACAGTTTTTTTATGGGTTTGTTCAAATCACCTCCTGATAAATGAAAAGGAACCAAAGAGACATGTAGGGATATGGGCCTGGGCAAACACCAGTAGGATGTAGGCTCTTATCTTTAACTCTTCCCAGCTCCCCTCTTCCTGATGAAGTAAAGAACGCCCACAGCTTGATGCAGCCACCACCATGTCTCAGTATGGGGAAGCTGGGTTCATGGTAGTGTCCAGAGTTAGTTTTCCTTTATGACGTTTTGCATGTAGAGCTGAGTTTCGGTCTCATCTGACCAGAAGACCCTTGTCTACATGTCTGCTGTATCCCCTTTAGGGCTTCTTATGGCTTTCTTCATGCTCAGGCTGTTTGCACTGACATACACTCGCACTGCCACAGATTTCAGTTGTTGAACTGCAACCTGAAAACAAACCAGATGCTGATTTTCCTTTTAGCAGAGAATTCAGCTCCCATATGTTTGGCGCCCCAAAATAAAAGCTTTCATTATTCAAAATGGAGGACTAGTGGTTATTTTGCTCAGTCTATTTTCGGTGAACTCAGTAAAAGCAGGGGAGGTAATGTTTTCAGAGCCGGTTTGCAGAATAGGATGTATTAGAAATTGGTAGATTTTGACAAACCTTTCCAAAGCTTTTAGACCTCTGAGACCCATTTACATGCTAGACTGACACAGCACTGCTTAAATTCTGTTCCATAACAAGCACACGAGCACAAACAGGTAAAAGCATTCGGAGCAATGTGCGGTTCAGCACTTTGTCTACATACACTTAATTTTACTTTCACATGTGTACGTTTGCAGCCTCCATACCTTGCATTTGAATGAGCTATTAGTTTCCATGTTTTCTGGTAGCTGTTTATGAGCCGTGCTCTGACTTTCCATTAAAGTATTACTGATGTGTGGAGGTGGCCGGAGCTCGCTGGCTGGCTCCCTGACAGCTTGCATGCCTTCATCAAAAGCAGCGCAGCTTTAGAAGTCTACGCAGAGCTCAGCGGTGGAACAGGCCTCCTGCCGGGCGACTCCACCTCAGCGCTCAGCCTCAAGCTTTGCAGAGACTTTCAAACAAAGGTCCCAATCAGAAGCTCAGCTGAAGCCATGGGAGCAGCTTCACCTCTGCAATGCAGGACATTAAACCTTCTCTGGTCAGCTCAGAACCTCAGCAATCTAAATTATTTTTTTCTATATTATTGGATTTATCTGAAACTGGTACAGTGCTGAAAAATAAGTATTTACCCCTTACAGCTTTCTGTTTTCACTTTTTTGTCACACTCAAATGTTTCAGGTCATCAAACTATTTTTTATGTCAAAGTTAACCTGAGTAAATACAAAAAGTAATTTTCAAATGTCTGTTTCATCCAAACCAACCTGGTCCATCCTTGCCAGAAACTATAGAATAGAAGAATAGAGAAGAAATATCTCCTATTCAGGTGTACCAATAGCAACATTAAAGGAAAACATGCAGATTCACACAAAGGTAAAAATATAAAACCCAAAAATAACAATAAGTGACGGTAAAATAAAGGCAAATTTACAGCATAAGTAAAAAATACTGTACAGTTATTAAAAATAGCATACTCACATTAAATGTCATGATGATTTTAAAATGTGGCAACATGTGCATGTATATAAAACAACAGACATAAAGGATGAAAACCAACAGACTATTCAGAAGAAGTGGAAAAACTGCAAATAACAGCAGGGATGTGAACACTTATTGAGTTTGTTGGGAGCAGTGATGGCTAGGAGAGGTGAAGGTCTGAGAGGAAAAGCAGGCAGGTGTTGAAGATGAGGGGGGTTGCAGCAGTAGAGACTGGGCTGGGGGAGGGGTCAGTGTCTGATCCAACCTGTTGAAGAACTGGTTCAGATCATTCATCCACCCTAAATCTTCTAAAGCCTTTGGCTTGTGACCTGAAATTGTTTCAGGCCATTCCAAATCCCACGGATGTTGTTCTGCTGCAGCTAGTTCTGTCCTCCATCTTCTTGCTGTAGATGTTTTTTCCATCCCTGATCTTCCTTCTCAGTTCCTTCTGCAAAGCTCTCAGCTCCTCCTTATTTCCTGATCTAAAGGATCCCTTCTTCTTTTCCCTGAGAGCTTTTATTTCAGGGTTGATCCAGAGCTTGTTATTGGAGAAAGACTTTACCTTCATGAGTGTCATAGTGTTGTCCACACAGAATTAATGTAATCTGTGATGCAGTAACTACATTATCTTCTGTGTGGACAACACCGTAGTCCCCATTAGGCAAGCAACATGAAACAACTGTGGAGGAATTTTGGCCCACTCTTCTTTGCAGAATTGTTTGAATTGAGCCACACTAGCGTGTTTTCCAGCATGAACGGCATGTCTAAGATCATCCCACTGCATCCCTATTTGTCCAGGCTTTGACTAGGACACCCTACATTGTGTTTTTTGAGTCATTCAGTGGTGGACTTGCTGGTGTGCTTCGGATCATTGTCCTGCTGCAAAACCCATGTGAGCTTGAGCTTAAGATCATAAACGAATGGTCGGACCTTCCCCTGCAGGATTTTCTGCTAGAGAGCAAAATTCATGGTTCCATTTGTTAAGGCAAGTGCTCCAGCAGCACAGCAGCCCGAGACCATCACCTACCCCCACCGTGTTGGACTGTAGGCGTGATGGTCTCTTTCTGAAATATTGTGTTTTTATACCAGATGTAACGGGATGCACACCTTTCAAAAAGATCCACTTTTGTCTTTTCATTCCACAAAATTTTATCCCAAAAGTCTTGGAGATCATGAAGATGTTTTTTTAGTAAATGTGGGCCTTTGTGTTATTATAGGCCAGCAGTGGTTCTGTGTTTGGATCTCTCCCATGAAGACCATTTCTAGCCAGTCTCTCTTATTGTTGAATCATTGTGACCTTAATTGACGCAGTGAGACCTGCAAAGCTTTAGATGTTGTTCTGGGTTCTTCTCTGACCCCCTGGATGAGTTGTTGATGAGCTCTTGGAATAATTTTTGAAGCCCAGCCACTCCTGGAGAGGTTCCCCGCAGTTCCAGGTCTTCTCCATGTATGATAATGATTCTCATTGCGGTTCTCTGGAGTCCCAAAGCCTTATAAATGTCTCTGTAACCATTTCCAGACTAAAAGATGTCTGTGACTTTGTTTTTCATGAAGTGTTTAGACCGGGGAATGATTTCTTGCTTTTAGAGATATTTTTGCTTACTTCATGTTGTCAGACAGGTTCTATTTAGGTGATCTCGTGAATGTACAGGTCTGGCAGTAATCAGACATGGGTGTGGTTGGAGAAACTTAATCACAAAACCTTGTTCATCACAGTCAATACATGACTTGATAAGGGTGGCAATTACTTGTTCACATACGGCCAGGTTGGATACGATCATTTATTTCACAAAACACATTAAATCATCATTAGAAAACTGCTCTTTGCTTTTACTCAGGTTATCTTTGTTTAATTATTAAAATATTTCATAATTTGAAACATGTAAAAAAAAAGGAAAATACAAGATACAGCTGTAGGTCCTGTCAGTGTCTTGATGCATGATGTAAAACTCACGTAGCTCTACTAGCTATGATAAAATGGAAAAATGTGCTCTGAAAATCTAGACACCGGGTGACACATAAGGGCTTTTGCTAAAATTGAAATTCAGAATATCTGAGAGATTTACTGCACAATGGCTATCATACCTCTGCTTTTATCCCTATTTCAAAACTATTTCAAAAAGGCCTTTTTATTGCCTGCAGCACTGAATCAAACTCTGCTGCGACTGCTTACTATCAGTCCCATAAGGGTTTATTGAAAAAGAAAAAAACTGATACATTGGAGCCGATGCATCTTACTGAATCTGCTGCACTGTAACTGCATAACCAACACAGACAAGGATGAGACATCCTGTCACCTCTAACTGCCTCTGTGAGTCATTATTTTATCTGCAGACAGACCTGAAATCATAGCAGAGACATTATCATTCACTTATGTCTCAGAAAATCTTATCAGACGCCATCAAGGTTATGAAATCAGGCATTCTGAGGTGCAGATCTGCAGCTGTGAAAGTTTAGTGGAGGGAGAAATTGGTAGAAAATCAATGGGAATTCTTGTTATAATGGGGTGTTGTGCAGGACCAATGAGCAGACAAGGGCATGGGAGCAGCATGGTGAGTGGAAGTATTTAACAAAACAGAATAACTTACAGAGGTGACAAAAGTACATGGAAAATAGGCAAAGAGACAGGCATGGAACGTACAAGCAAACAGCAGGATTCCAGTGGCGAGCGATGCAAACCAGAGGGTTTAAATGCAGAGGCCGGGTGGAGAAATAACCAATGAACTAGAAGAGCTAATCAGATGAAAGGTGGAGCAGCTGGTGGCAGGGAGAATGCAGAGCAACTGGAGGAGGGACACTAATGAACACAGATGGGCAGGAACACAGAAACACTGGAAGGAATCTAACAGAAATCTGAATTTACAGAAATACAAGAAATAAGTAAACTGTGAGGTGAACTGAAATGACAAAAACTAAAGAACATCAACAGGGAAGAGCAGGAAAACAGACCAGAAGGAAACTCAGGCGAATCATGACAGTAATGAATATATAAGCTCTACTGAAATGAATCACTTTTTGATTATGTTTTAATTTGAGGTGCGGTTTTGAAATCTGGGAAATTAGTATTTGATCCCCATCAGAATCATATAAATCAATGTTAAACTTTTATATTTTCTGTTCTTTCTAAATTTCTAAATTATTTTTAAAAAATCCATCTGGGGATCAAATATTAAATTGCTCCACTATAAGCAGCAACTAGCTCGGTTACCTGAAACTCTGGTGGACATAAATTAGATAAAAAGATTTTTTATCTAATTTTGTGGGAAATTGTTTGAGGAAGCGTTGGTGTTTCATGAGGTCTTCTTCTACATGACACGTTAGAATTAGCGCCAGCAGAGGCACTGAATGTAGAAAAATAACAGGCTGAACTTCTGAGGAGGTGGATTTATGCTTCTCCAGCTTTGAGCTCACAAACTGATTTACACCGACAGTAAAATGCGGGACAATGGGCTTTCCTCGTATGTTCTGAGCCTCTAGAGTCATTCTGTACAGGTGATTATGTTGAGACAACGGAGAACTGGATTTTGCAGGATAAGCCGCCTTCATAAGTATGTAAACAAACTGACCTAAAATGTTTTACAGTGGTTTTCCTGACTTCAAACGAACAATGGGAAAACCAATGACCGGTGCAGCTAAGTCTTATTTTTATGCGATCATTCCACCATTTTCTCTTCATAATAGATGTCAATTATTTGCTTCACTCTTCTTCTTCGCTGATCATTCACAACCTTTGTAACCAAGCCTTGTTCTTTGTAACTTTTTTATAGAAATAAAAATGTCCTGGCATTTAAATAATAAGTTCAGGAGTCTTTAAAGTTATTCAGCAGAATTTCTTGTTCTGTTTCTGTAAAAACAGAAAAATTGGGAACATAGTGGCTAACTTCACACAAGCAGAGATGGGTATTTCAAGCAAAATCTTAAAAATGTTTTGCCAAATAATCGATTATTACTCAGATATTCACCTTTAACCCCCAAACTGTGCATGCATAGTAAAGGCTAAGTGACAGCTGTTCCAGCTTTTAAACATGTTTATTTTGCATACTGAAAGAAAAGTCACACATCTAATAACTTATAGAAATTTTCATGAAAGAATCATCCTTATAATTTGTCCAAATTCACCTGAAGTATGAAAAGTTTTTGTTTCCAGAAAGAAATCACTAAAACACTTTAAATTTGAGAAGAGCTCAGAATTTACCTGAAATCAATACAAAACAGTTCAGTTAAAAGTAATCTTTGCTGGGAATCCAGCATCAAGAATCAAATATATGATCAGTAACCAAACCTACTAAATACTGATTTACTAAAAAAAAACACACTTTTCAAACCACTTCTTAAAGAAAAAACTAATGACCAGATAATTAGCAAAAAAACGTAATAACAAGTTACCTGGAGCTTATCTCTTTCTCAGAAACCAAAATTAAAGGATTTTTATGGCCTAATTCTGAGATCCAGTACTTTACTCTGATCCAACAGGAAAATGTTGGAAAGGAAGGTAAAATCAAAATGTTGGGACAATCTTAATCTTAGGGTTTAGTCTCATCACAAAAAGCTGTTTGATCAATCTGAGGGGCACTCTTTCTGCTCTTTCTGGTGGGGATCACGATGGTGCTAATTAATAAAATGACAGCAACCTAAAATAACTTACTGAGGTAAGATGAGCGCAAAGCTGCACAAAGCACAGAAAAGTCATATTCCAAAAGCAACAGAAAAAGCCACACCATAGTTTGTAAATACACTCAAAGACAAGAAGACATGTCCTGTTTTCTGGTTAAACTAAAACTGAGATGTTTGAGCATAATGATCATTGTTTCATTTGGAGGAAGAAGGGGGACGCTTGCAAGCCTGAGAAGCTGTCCCAGCAGTTAAGTATGGGGGTGGCAGCATCATGCTGTGGGGATGTTTTGCTGCAGGAGGAACTGGTGCACTTCAGTAGATTGTATCATGAGGAAACAACATTATGTGGAAATATTGAAGCAACACCTTAAGACATCAGCTAAAGCTGGGACACAAATGCGTTTTCTGAATGGACACTGACCTTAATCATATTAGCTACAAATTGGTTTAAGGACACTGTCAACGTTCTGGAGTGGCCGTCACAAAGCCCTGATCTCAGTCCAATAGAAAAGGTGTTTGTGAGCAACGCGGCTTACATACCCGACCCAGTTAAACCGGTTCTGTCAGGAGGAATGGGCCAAAATCCCAGCAAACAATTGTAAGAAGCTTGTGGAAGGAAAGTCAAAACATTTGACTCAAGTCAGACAGTTTGAAGACAATTTTACCAAATACAGATAAATGGTTGGAAACTTCTGAACTGGAAGAAGGTTTCAATCATTTTTCCCCGATCAATCTGGTCTTTAGCAGCCAATATTATTTATTTGAATCCTAACTGAGCTAAAACAGGAAAGGTTTAGTCAGATCTATTGTCAGACAGTGAGAAATAAAATGTGTCTTGAATAAATAAATATCTGGTTTCCTGACACCTGTCAGGCTAAATGTTTCCTAATATGCAGCTCCTTTCGGTCCTTCTTTCCAATTAAGCATCCAAAGAATTCAGCTTAGTTCCTTATGTGAAAATCAGACTCATTTATATTTTAGTAAAGTTTGCTATTATGTGCTCTGGATAATGACCCGGCCCAATCATCCCTTTCTATATTCACAGATCCATTATCTCATTTATCTCCTTCAACCTTTCTGTTATCCTGTTCGTTTCAAATATTTATATCCTGACACTGATATTTCCACTCTTCACACTAACAAAATAGCGAAAGCCACATAAAAAAGCTGTCCTTGCTGTGCGGGTCACTTCTTTCTGCTCTTTCAAGGCCGACAGAAATAAGCCGGTTGGTGGGGCACTTTATTGACTGACAGGGAGCAGAGGAGCCATTAGACTCAAGTGCTAAGAGACAACCACGGGGTGATTTCAATTACCCTGCTCTGCCCCAGCAGGAAGTCTGGACAAATGGATAAAACAACTGTTGGGGTAAAGTATATGGTGGCGTTCAACAAAAATAATGTAGATTGTACCCCGATGTTTCTTTTTTGTTTCAATAAAACAACACTGAACAATGAGTGTAAATGGAGATGACTGTGGAGGCAGAGAAAAAGATGGCCGTTTAATGTTGGTACTTGAATAGACTCAAAATACACTTGCAGACCGTCTGGCGCCCTAAGTGACATTCATCTCATGGGAAAGCTCCACAGTGACACAGAGAGATGTTTGCTAACAGAGAGCTGCCATCAATTCAACATAAAGCTTTTTCTGAAAAGAGTATCGCACATTTATATTTATTTAAGTTTTGAGCAACCACCCCAGCAAGCTTACAAAGAGATAGGCTATCTGTTAATGGCTGTAAAGGTCAGTGTGAAGGGCTTACTGCTTTCCTGCGGGTGTAAACCAGCAGGTCGTCCACGTTGCCCGAAATAAGACACACAGAAGTCTAACTATGGTGAAGAAAAGTCAGGCTGGTATGTGACTGATTAGACATTTTTGTCCCAATACTTGGAGAAAAGATGAAGTAGCTGCTGTTGTGAAGCTTCTGCACCTCAGCCTACTTCCTGTTTTTTCTTCCATGGAGGACATTGAGCACACAGGTTTTAGTCAAACACTGTCCGCTTCACTCTGGAGCTACATTGTCTCTGCTTGAACAGATAAATATTTGATGCCGCACAGTTTGACAACTCTACCGTTCGTCTTTTAAAATGAGTTTGTCCCGCCTGCCTGTCCCAGAGGTCCATGTACCAGTCAGGCTCGACTCCACACCGTGCATAGGAGGGTTCCTTTAGTTTATCTTCACGAAGCACAAATGGATGTTAAGGTAGCATCTGCATGGAGATGATGAATTAATCAGTGTGGGAGAAGAATGGAGTGACAGGAGTTCAACGGCTAAAAACCTTCCGACTGAGTACAAGTTCTGATTGGTGTATGATTCTGCCTGCAGGAATGGGTTTGAGTGCAACATGGGAAGAAGATGGCATCCTTCAGCTGTGAAGTTTTTTTTAGCTCATGGCTGATGGGAAAAGGAGGGATAGGCAGGAAATAAGATGGCAGCTCATTAATCAGCCCAATAATTTCTTATACCTTCTTCTTTGACACCTTCTACAGGTTCGTACCCAGCTTTGGTGCAGGTGACATTTTTATTTAAAAGCAGAACATTTTAACACTCTAAACATGAAATGATTATGTGACAACGTTGCTCATTGATTTGAGCTGCACCTTGAAGTTGCAGGTATCTGAAGCCTCTTCTCGTCCTTTAGAGATATACACAAGTCAATTTTCCCAAGTCCGAGTCTGATCTCTCTAATGCCTAAAATGAACATGTTCTCATCAAATGTATGCCGTCTGTTCTAGCTATAACGCTGCAGTGATGTAGATTATGTATATTATATATCCTGTCCTGTTTTATCCTTAGGCCTAATTTACCACTCATTTCAACATGCAAAAAACAGTAATAAACGGCTTTGAATTAATTTGAAAACAATTAAGCGTATTTACCCCATACAATATAAGTATTGATTAACAGTTGTGTTTGAAATAACATCAGTCCGACATCAACCAGATCAGTGACAGGTTTTGGAAAATAATACATGCCTGCATGTTAAATAATTTACTAGTAGATGTAGTAGAGTAATAGAAAACCAACAGTAGCAACAGACATTATGCATGCATGCTGCTGATTCCGTGCAATCGAATAATTTCTTTAGTTCAGTCAGTGAGGTTCTTCCTTCTGTACAACAGGTGCCTTTCTTTAGGGAGGAAGGCAGCAGATGTTCTACCTGCAGGTTATAGGGAGCTCCTCTTTGAGTAAAATGGGTCGGTCCAGATGTTCCAAAAACTGCGTATTTGATGAAAAAGTTGACAGGAGAGGAGAAAACATGCTGTTCAGCTGAAACGATCTCAGATGCTTTGAAAATGGACACCAGAACCAGAAAGATCAGAAGAACACAGAAAACTATCAATCCAGAGGATGGAAGAAGAAAACTCAGCCACTGATCAGCTCCAGGACAGTCATTAGAGAAGGTCTACAGTAACCTGAGAGGATGGTAACCAACCAAGCTGGATGACCTCCAAACACTGAATTCAAGCCACAGCACACTAAGGCATGGTGGCACAAGCCTCATGGTATGGGAATGTTTCTCACACTGTGGTGTTGGGCCTATTTATCACATATCAGGGATCATGGATCAGGATCAACATACTTGAAGAGGCTATGTTGCCTCATGCTGAAGAGGACATGACCTGAACTCTGAGTTTCAACAAGAGAATGACCCCGAACAAACCAGTGAGGAGCATCTTGGTCCCAGATCAACATCATTAATGTTATGGAGCATCCAGCCCAGTAAAAGGACCTCAGTCCATTAGAAAACATGTCTGGTTCTGAGGTTGAACCAAGAAATACAGACGAACTGTGAAATAAAGTCCAACCATCCTGGGCTGGAATACCTGAAGATGGTCGACTCCATCTAACACAGATGTGACGCAGCTCTCAGGAACAGTGGCTATACAGCTAAATACATTTATAGGAAGCTCAGTCTTTAAGCATCTTTCTGTTCATGTAGGAAATGCTGGAGTTTAAAGGAGTACATGCTGACTCTGCCTAATATACTTTAAAGGAGCAGGTTGGTTTCCCTGCATCCAGAGAGACAGAAGCATCACTTGAGCAGCTGTGGAGAAGAGGGTAGAAAGTGAGCACCGCACAGAGAGGAACTGATGGATTTTCTTTTTTTTCTGCTCTTGCAACTTTTTCACATTTTTTCCATGGTGTTTGTTTTATTGATGACACACAAACTCACTTCTGCACAGAAACCTGGAGAGAGTAGGACAAAGGGACAAAAATAATCAATCCAGCTTTGTGACCCGAATGTTCAGCTCATATCGTCACCGCAGAGAAGCTGCTCTGCAAGTCTTCAATCTGCCGATGCTGAGCAAAATGTGAGCAGTTAGGTGTCATAAAGCCTGAAAACGAGAGCTGCACAGTCATTCCAGGCAGCGAGGACAGTCCTTTCTTCTGACAGCAGTGAGAACGAAGCTTTCATCTTTTTATTCTGTGCAGTAAAACTTTGTAGGCTGACCCTTTAACAGAACATGGTCATGAAATCGCAGATGAACCGATTTCCATTTTTTTTGCTTGTTTGTTTTAGGTATGACCTGCTTATTCCAGTTTTTACAGATTGATTTTTTTATTCTAAGCCAGGGATAGATTCAGCTGGGCTTTTAGAAAGACATTCTGGTTCTTGTCGCTAAAAACATTTTCTAAAAACATTTTCTAGACCAACAAAATAAAAAACATTCAACCTAAGAAGTTAGGAACCTGTTCTTTCTTTTATTAGGGCAAGTGACTGAGACTCTTTCTTGGACCTACAATAATTTGTACTTTGTTTCAATAAAATATTGCATGTTTAATTCACTGCAGAGCAGGAAAAACGGAAAGAATTACCTTTAACTTGGTGATTTGGCCCGCGGTGCAAAATAGTCTGACATCGATGTTCTAATGAATTTAATACATGAAGGAGGAAAAATGTGCTACAAGTTCTTTGATAGAGGTGGATGTTTTAAGCCCAACAGAAAATTAAGGAATTAGAAGATTATCCCATTAAATGTGTCAAAACACGAGTGGTTAAACTTACAGGTTTTAAGAAATTTAGGTTCTTAGATTTGGGCCTTCAGCCCAGATAACAAACTGTGCTATTGGCGATAGCAACAGGGTGTATTCACTGGATTTTAACTTCCTACCTTGTGTCAACAGATTCCAAACATTTCTACAAATTTCCTATTAAATAAAAGTTAAAGGATCAAAATGGTTTCTTTCTGTTAGCCTTCCTGTTGCAGCTGAAGTAACACCTCCCACTGGCCTAGGATCCATCGGGGTGAACTTCAAATATTTCAAATAAGGAGAGCTAAATTGCTTGTGCAAAAAAAGAATTGCATGTGCAATAAGTGGGCGTGTTGCATTGCGTGCACAATGGATAGCAGGTGCAAAAGCAGTTTGGATTGGCCAGTTTAAATGAGGAAATGACGTGTAATGCGGCTGTTATCAGGAGGGTGTGGGAGAGCAGAGCGGCCATAAAAAAAAGATGAAGTTCGCCATGGAGTTGGAGGTAATAATAATACATATTATAATAATAAACAAAACAACAGTACAAATATTTAGAAACACGAAAATACTAAAAGCTACAGTTAAACCATGAAATATCAATTCTAAAACTTAGAAAAGCTGACAGCCGCTGTCAGACTTACATAGAAATACAGATCTAAACAGCGTTATTTACACCACCCTCTTCCTCGGCTCATGCTTCGACAACTCTGAGAGCTTTCTCTCTGTGAACTGATTTGAGCAGAGGGATATGACTTGCTTGACCCAAATATTGCAAACCGAGGTAGAACCATAATAATTTATTACAACTTGAATGTGCTTCGCAGAGAGCCGTAAAGAAACATTGAGCGAGAAAAAAATATTAAATAATCTGTGTTGTGCACAAGGAGCTATCAGGACAGTTTTTTATTTGTTTTTCCTTCAATGTCCCTTTGGCTCTGTGATGGTTTTCTGCTCTCTGGTGGCCATTAATGGTCAGGTTTGTTTGTTAAATAACATGAAGCAGCATGTTTGCGTCTCAGTTTGCACCTGGCTGTCAAAGGTGTTAAATATAGACACAAAAACAGCACTGCAATTTGTTTTGGGTTTGATAAATCGTGTTGCAGGTGGAAAGGAATTACATTTGCATATCCTCCTCCCAAAAATATGCGCATTTGGGATATTATCTTATTTTTTCTACATTCATAAAGGCAAACATGCTAAACAGTTTACACTCGCTGTTCTCCAGATTTTACACACACAATTCAGGTCGCACTTGGTTTGTAGATCAGCTTTCCGTACGCAACCCAGTTTTCACGTGTTTTATACATGCAAAGCTTTAGAAGATCAGGTCCTAAATGTTTACCTAAATCACCTAAAAATAGACGTCATGTGTTTCCTCCTCCTCAACACAGCAGCAGACGGCTCTCTCTTCAGAAGACCATCTGTCCACTAGCAGCGTGATGAACTCCATCCATATGTCCAATTAAAAACTAAGACCCCCTAATTGGGGACTTTAGAAAGTACCACACCTTTTCAAGGAGCAAAAAATAACAATGTTGACCATGTGATTAAACTGCAGAACCTGAACTACAAGGCTATATAAACCTTTCAACATGTGCCAAACACAATAAAAATACAGGGGTTGGACAATGAGACTGGAACACCTGGTTTTAGACCACAATAATTTATTAGTATGGTGTAGGGCCTCCTTTTGCGGCCAATACAGCATCAATTCCTCTTGGGAATGACATAAACAAGTCCTGCACAGTGGTCAGAGGGATTTTAAGCCATTCTTCTTGCAGGATAGTGGCCAGGTCACTACGTGATACTGGTGGAGGAAAACGTTTCCTGACTCGCTCCTCCAAAACACCCCAAAGTGGCTCAATAATATTTAGATCTGGTGACTGTGCAGGCCATGGGAGATGTTCAACTTCACTTTCATGTTCATCAAACCAATCTTTCACCAGTCTTGCTGTGTGTATTGGTGCATTGTCATACTGATACACGGCATCGCCTTCAGGATACAATGTTTGAACCATTGGATGCACATGGTCCTCAAGAATGGTTCGGTAGTCCTTGGCAGGGACGCGCCCATCTAGCACAAGTATTGGGCCAAGGGAATGCCATGATATGGGAGCCCAAACCATCACTGATCCACTCCAATGCTTCACTCTGGACATGCAACAGTCTGGGTGGTACGCTTCTTTGGGACTTCTCCACACCGTTACTCTCCCGGATGTGGGGAAAACAGTAAAGGTGGACTCATCAGAGAACAATACATGTTTCACATTGTCCACAGCCCAAGATTTGCGCTCCTTGCACCATTGAAAGCGACGTTTGGCATTGGCATGAGTGACCAAAGGTTTGGCTTTAGCAGCCCGGCCGTGTATATTGAGCCTGTGGAGCTCCCGACGGACAGTTCTGGTGGAAACAGGAGAGTTGAGGTGCACATTTAATTCTGCCGTGATTTGGGCAGCCATGTTTTTATGTTTTTTTGATACAATCCGGGTTAGCACCCGAACATCCCTTTCAGACAGCTTCCTCTTGCGTCCACAGTTAATCCTGTTGGATGTGGTTCGTCCTTCTTGGTGGTATGCTGACATTACCCTGGATACCATGGCTCTTGATACATCACAAAGACTTACTGTCTTGGTTACAGATGCGCCAGCAATACGTGCACCAACAATTTGTCCTCTTTTGAACTCTGGTATGTCACCCATAATGTTGTGTGCATTTCAATATTTTGAGCAAAACTGTGCTCTTACCCTGCTAATTGAACCTTCACACTCTGCTCTTACTGGTGCAATGTGCAGTCAATGAAGACTGGCTACCAGGCTGGTCCAATTTAGCCATGAAACCTCCCACACTAAAATGACAGGTGTTTCAGTTTCATTGTCCAACCCCTGTAACTATTAAATAATTATTACTCCATTAAGCGCCGCTGTGTTCTCACCAGATATCGGCCTCTAGCGCCACCAAGCAGCACAACAGCGCCTCAGGTGAAAGCTGAGACTCTTCTGATTTAAAAATACTTCTCAAATTACTCTAGATCAGAGCATCAGAGAGGGTAGAAAGAAAGAAAGAAAACCTTCTCTTACCTTTGCTGTTTTTTGTCTTATGTTTCTCTAAAATCGTCTCTAAATGACTCTAAAGCCCCGAAGAAGCCTGCAGGCATCCTCTTTTCTAAGGCTGAAGGCTAACCCGGGTGTGTAAACTTTAATATCTAAAGTAAAACTTTTAGAATAAAATGAGCCAAACTTTGACCTCCAGCAGCACTGACTCTGGATCAGCGGCCTCAGCCCAATATTTACACCCAAGAGTGAATGTCATCAGTATTGGGTCCGATACCGATATTGGATCAGATTGGATCTGGTCTTTAGCTTTAACTTAAAAGTCTTGTTGTTTTGCTTTTTTCTGTAGGCAAGCCCAAAGTGGAGCTGACCTATGACAAGATGTACACAGTAGTCAGTCGGGTGGCGTTCACTGTCAGCAAGGAGGACGACGGCCTCCCTGTGACCTGCATCGTGGACCATCCTGCAGTCAAGGACTTCCGAGCGCGCAAATACCTGGAGGTGCAATGTAAGTACTGCAGCTTCTCTTTTCACATACTGGAACTACACAGGTTTAAAGTGAATACATTCTCATTTACATTAACATTTCATGGTATTTACCACATGCTTGAGATTTGACAGTCTGTACATCTGTTCTTGCAAAGGTGATATTTCCTTGCTCTGTGTGCTTGTGGATGGGTACATTTTAATGCTTCATCTTTATTTTCTTTAAGTGTTATAAATGTTTTGTTATAAAATATTTGTGTTCACTCTATGAATTACCAGCGTGATTTTCCTCCACATGTTAAAGGGGAGGTCTGTGAGCATTAATGCTGCAGCTCCTGACAGTGGGGAACGCTGTAGATCATGCAGCTTTAAACACTGAGCCACAGTTTTTAATAATAATGCAACCTGTCAAGATTCACCTCTAAATGTTGCCTCATCCAACTATCCAGCTCTGCAATCTGTTATTTACTTTACTAAAACAGCAACTTTTATTTGCTCGATTTTTATTTATGTATCTGAAGTGCACAACAAAGTCGAAAATTACCAAAACTACAACATAAAGTATTTAAAGTTCAGAGTAAAATAAACCAGCCTTCACATCTTTATCTCTTCAAACTTAATAAACATACAAGGCTCCGGCTTTCTTTCACTTTAACCCAGATTTCTCATGGGAGGTGAAACATTTAGATGAACAGACCAAACATGGCTGAACCAGTACGTTTTCTAATCCATCACACAACCCAAAACACCCAAAGGAAATAATGACGCAATACTGACTGATGTGTTAAAGGTCAAATATCATCTTATTTTAGAGCCAAAAACATCAATATGAGGCATCAATGGATCACAGCCAAACTTTCTTTTGGTTTTCTAAGCAGAAAAGTAATTTAAAAATTCAGTTTTCTGAGGTGAAAAAACTTTAAGCCGGATATAAACTTCCATACATATTTGCTGTAGTTTGCGCTCCATGTGGAAAGTGATCAACAGCAACTGATGGCATAGAAAAATCAGATTGATCCAGAAGAACCAGCTGTTGTTTTGGAGAACTAAAAGTTTTCAAACAGAACCAGATCTGGGTTTGCTGTGATTTGATGCTTTTTTTAAATGGGCAACTTTAAGTCTTTAACCCATCATGTAGCGTACAGCGTAGCATAACCGCTACTTTCAGTTAAAACATCTTGGAAAAGTATTGAACCCCTTGACCTTATTTACATTTTACTGCCACAGTCTTCATTGTGTATATTTAAAGGTCACTTTATGTTTTACACCAACGCCAATGTAGCACATGATGTGAGGTGAAAGGAAAAGGATACATGGTGTTTAACCAATAAAAGTGTGGCATGCATTTGTATTCAGCCCCCTTAACTCTGATGCCCCTAAATAAAACCCAGTGCAGCTGTTCTGTTTCTGGCTTCAGAAGTTTGTCTGAGAACATTACAGAACTTACAGCATCATGAAGACCAAGGAACACAGGAGACAGGACAGAGGGAAAGCTGTGGAGACAGGAAACCTTACAAAAGACAACACCCTGAACACATCATCCCCACTGACTAAACTGAAGGTGGATGGAGCCAAATCCAGGACAGTCCTGGAAGAACCTCAGTGGGACACGCCGTCTCCAGTTATATTTATCGTCGTCGTCTTCAGCGTTATCCGGGACCGGGTCGCGGGGGCAGCAGACTCAGCAGAGACGCCCAGACGTCCCTCTCCCCAGACACCTCCTCCAGCTCCTCCGGGGGGAGCCCAAGGCGAGAGACATAGTCCCTCCAGCAAGGCAGTTATATTTATGTCTGTGAATATTCTGGAAGTATAAACTGAACTTTTTTATTTTAGCTGATTAGCAGAAATCTATTTAACTTGGGCAGAATTTGGATTTTAATTTAGACGTTTGATCAAAGTTGTTCTGGCTGCATGTAAAATGCCTGAAAACATGCCTGAAAACTAATCATCCTTCATCCATCAGGGAAGAAAAGAAACATTCGGACTTTTGACACATTGTGAGTAAAAGAGGAACACACCCGGCTAGCTCGTCAAACATCAAAAGGCCTCCATGTCCAAAAGGACAACACGTAGACAAAAAAGACGTCAACCAAGGAAGGAACACGCTGCAGGAGGTAGGCAGGCGTTCCATAAAAGAGAAAACTTGATGAAGGCAAACACAAAGGATTCACCACAACGTGCAAATGCTCCATCAGCCTGAGAGACCAGAAGATACATCAGTTCAGAAATAACTTTAACCTTAACTGGGATCACAGTAAAGCATCTGGGAGAGGTTTATACTCCAGACCAGGGTGGTGAAATGGCCATGCATGATGCTAATGGCACTGGGTCACATCTTTTCATTAATGATGTGACAAACAGGATTACCCTATCTGTGTTTCCACTGATGGGAACCTTCAATATTTAGTGTTTTGTGTTTGTTCATGTAAGATTTTACCCTTTATCGTGTTCATGCTGTTGTGACCATACGTCTTTAACCCTCTGGTGTGCCCTGTCGTCCTGTTAAAAATAGAATGTGCTCCGTTGCTCTCTGGCCTTTTCCCCGTGAATGCAGGGGGAACAGGTCGCTGCATCTACACCGACATAATGGCCTTTGATAGCAGGAAGCTCACATGCACCGCCGGTGCAGAGCCCCGCGCTGCTTCAAGCAGGAGCTCCCGCTGCCGCGCTCTGTGGGTGCTGCAACGTGACCTGCTCCGCTCTCACTCTGAACCACAGCAACACAACCTGAGATCTGCTGAAGCAGCGTTTTAGTTGCTTTAAAATGATCTTAGTGATGTTCAGCGAGCTGAGAACAAGGCAGCTTGATTACAAACGTGAAAATAGAACAAAGAAAACTGTTTGGTTATCTAGAAGATCTACAGTTCTAAAATAATAAGGACACCCCATGAGAACCTGTTTGTTTTTCTAACATATTGTGAATTTATGGATATTTTATATGGATTTTAACAATGCTGAAAATTTCGTCTAATAAAAATAAACAATAAAAAAATCAGTTTCTGGTAAGAAATAACTGGTGGACATGTCCACTTTTATTTCCCCTAAAAATGGCTAAAATCACACAGAGGTGAATCACATCAGCTGCACATGGTGAGAACATCGTCACTCAGCAGTTTGAAGGACGTTGTCCTGTTAAACCTCAGATGTTCAGTTTGGGGCTCCTGACTTTGAATATTAACACCATGGTGAGCTCCAAAGAGCTGTCTGAGGTCTTCATGGAGAAGATTGTAGCAGCTGATGAGTCTGGCGAGGGATTTAAAGAGGTCTCAGAAGAATTTGAAATCAGACTGAACAAGTCTAACTCTAATGGTAGGTGTGCAAGGAGGAACCCTTTGCTTGCTAAGAAGAACATGAAGGTCAGCCTAAAGTTTGCTACAGAGAATGTAAACAAAGACCAGGACTTTTGAGAATAATGTTCTTTGGACTGATGGGCCTAAAGCTGAATCATTTAGACACCAGAACCGAGGAGATGGTTGGGATAAACCAAACCCAGCATTCCAGGAAAAGATCATCATACAAGCTGTGAAGCATGGAGGTGGAGGTGTCATGGTTTGTCTTTCAATGTGTCAGTTTTTTTCAGTTTTTATGCAGCTTTAGGAATATAATACCTTTTAAAGCGTTAAAAACCCCAACATAAAATGAATATTTGATATGAATATTTCAAGCTGAAGACTGACTTGTTAAAAGTGGGAAATAAAACAAGTTATCAAACTTTTTTTCATTAGGGGATAAATGCATTAGAGTTTTAATGAATAAAAGGCTGCACGGTGGGGCAGGTGGTAGCACTCCCGGCCGGGGGTCTTTCTGCATGGAGTTTGCATGTTCTCCCGTGCATGCACGGGTTTCTCCAGGTAATCCGGCTTCTTTCCACAGTCCAAAAACATGACTGTTAGGTTAGTTTGTTGTTTGTCCTGTGTGTGTCTCTGTTTTGCCCTGTGATGCACTGGTGACCTGTCCAGGGTGTAACCCGCCTCCCGCCCATTCACTGCTGGAGATAGGCACCAGCTTCCCCGCGACCCACTATGGAAGAAGCTGTAGAAAATGACTGACTGAATCTCTAAAAGGGTAAAAACAGGTTCTAAAGCAAACAGAAGTAACAGTAAGGTCCACTTCAGAACGAGCTCTTATTCCCATTTTCTTTTAAAAGTGGACTACCTCCAACTATAGGAGACAGCAGCAGCCTTCAGAGTTGAAGGTGTGGCTCTGTCCTCAGGAGGACATGAGTTCTTTAATCATGTTTAATATGTGCAACAGGTTTTCTGACATACCTTCATCAGTTGTTTAAATAATCATTTTTGTTGTTGGAGCACTTTTACATGGATTCCTGCTGCATGTCTGGTGTCTTTATGTGATGTTATGTTATGTTATGTTATATCATATGTTAAATTAACTGGCTTTGGGCTGCAATCTGGTGCAGATTTTACAAATCGGTTGTGTCAATTCATAAATATGCGGTGTCCCTGTTTTATATGAATAAGTCTGTATTTGAAAAGTAAAACCATTCTTAAAATTTAAAGTCCCTTTAGTGAGGCTCCAGGGAGCGTTTAGAGGGAGTGGGCTTTTCTTCTTTGTTATGGAGCAGAATTGAACAACAACATGTTGGTTAACTTAGATGGCTGAGATGGTGCAACCCTGCGTTGGTAGTGACTGATTAATTATGCTACCATTGCCTTTGTCTCATCTCCAACCAATCTACCCTTTCTCCTCTGACCTCTGACATCAACCAGGTATCTTCATCCACACAGCTGTTGCTCACTGGAAAGTTTTCCTTCTTCTGACTGTTCTCTGTAAACCTTAGAGATGGTGGTGCGTGATAATCCCAGCAGGTTCTGAAATACTCAGGCCACCTCGTCTGGCAGCATCAACCGTGCTGTGTTCAAAGTCATTCAGTCTCCTCTATCTCCCATTCTGATGCTCATTTTGAACAGGAAGTCATCTAGATGCCTAAATGCATTGAGCTGCTGTCATGTGATTGGCTGATTCCCCATGTAGGTTCCCAAGCAGTTGAACAGGTGTACCTAATGAAGTGGCTGGTTAGCTTTTATCTAAAAGCAAAGCTGCTGGTTTCCTGCTGGGTTGTTTCTACTTTAAGGTCTGCTTTCTGCAGGGAGACAGATAGCGCCATGTTGAGCGCTTATGAGGTTAGGCTCACAATAAAGCAAATCCTCTGGTTAGCATAATGAGAATGGCCTTCCTGCATACAGTAGACAGTATTTCACTGAAACTGCAGTGTGCGGATCTGGCACTGAGGCGTGTTCTTTATCATGCAGAGACAAGAAAGGTTTGCAGTAACTACGTAGGGCTATCAAAAGATGCCTGGCGTCCATCATGTTCATAGCTCGGAGATGACAAGGTCAGATGACTGTGAGCAGGAAGAAGTTGCAGGATGCCTTGTAGAGTCTGAAGTGGAAATAAAGCCAAAGGGCTGCTGTCTGAATCCATGCGTGCCCACTGAGCTGGCTGTTTGCCCATCTGCTGTCCATCAGCCAGCCTCTCACAGAGCAGGATGCAGACAGATGGACAACCAGACATTTGTTATTTATTGCTGAGAAGGTCGACCGTGTGGAACTTTACTGCCGGCTCTGAAACCGTAACTTAGGCCTGATCTCTCGATCTGCAGCCTGATTAAAAATGCAAGGACCAAGTGGAACATTTAAGCCACAGAAACTGGAAAAAAAGAACAATTTACATTACAAGGGGGGAATTATATTTTCACTTCACGGCAGAGATTCAGATCAAATTCAGAGATATTTTACGCTCTGTGAAGAGACAGACTGAATCTAAAATTCATTCCACTATGTGTTCATAAGAAAATACATCACCGTACAGCACTGTACATAAGAAGATGCATACAAAAGGTACACAGCTTTTCAATAGTATTTACAGCCCTGTCCCAACCACAGACCTCAGTGGATTTTATGTGACAGATCAACACAAAGTAGTGCATAATTGTGAGGTTGACCTCTGCAGCTCCACCAGAGTTACCACGGGCCCCCTGGCTGCTTCTCTGATTGATGCTCTCTGTACTTTAGCTTTTCAGTTTAGGTGGGCGTCCATGTCTTGATAGGTCTGCAGGTGGTCCATCCACTCTCTATGTTTAGATGATGGATTGAACAGAGCTCTGTGGGATTTTGAAAGCTTGGGATGTTGTTTTAGAACCTAACTCTGCTGTAAACTGAACCAGAACCTTCTTTCGAAATCTGTACTGACATAAAGCAAACATCTAACCAGTGACTGTGGGTCGACTCCAGCAGCAGCTCCACGAAACTAATAGCTTAAAGAAACATTTGTTGCAAATTTCCAACGGATTAAACCACAGCAAAACTGACAGGTTAACTAAAAGTGTGGTCTTCAAATAGCAACTAAACATCAAAACGTGCCAATAAAAGTGGTTTATGCAAAATAAAGATAAAGCTTCCAGATTATCATTAACCATGCGTAAATGTGGGTTTAATAAAATTAAATTCTAGGAGCAACAAATTATTCAATAATTTAGCATTAAGAGCTTTAATGTGTGACTGCAGGGGCAACACCCACTGCTGGTCTAGGTCACATGGGTGGTTGCCTATGGCGCCACCTGGTGTAGAGGGGGGGTGCTGGAAGATAAATAAATAAAACTTATCGATCAATCGATAATGACACACTTGGCCATGTTGGCAGCTGGTCTGAATGTCCTCCACTTCAAGACTTTTTTCCACACAGTGGAATGGATGATTTCAAATTCTTCTGGGGCCTCTTTACATCCTGAACTAGATAAAGAATAAGCTCATAAGCTGCTACAATCTTCTTCTTGAAGCCTTCAGACAGATCTTTGGTTCTCACCATGATGTCAATGCTCTTAATTCAACAGTGAAGAGCACCAAACCAAATGTCTGAGGTTTTAACAGAGTAACATTGTTCCCTTTATGTCCACCTGATGTGATTTTTGTTGGATGATTGTGTGTTTATATTATCTCATTGTGGCTCATTTCTCCAAGTATGTTAGAAAAACACACAGGTGGCTGCAGGACCGGTGTGCTAATCTTTTCACATGACTGTAGGTTTGATGCAAGACACCTCAGAGTACAAAGTGGGACCCATGAGCATCTACTTTGGAGTTTAGGTCTTTAGCCAATCCACATTGGTATCATACAAGAAGGCCATTGTGAGCCCAGACCCACTTTGTACCTATCCAGCCTAAACTTAACCCATATGGGGCCCACTTAAACCTGTTGCCTGGGAACAAAAAGTAGTTTGAAGGATCTCTAAAACGTGTACCTGTAAAGACTAGTGAAGCAGATTTCCTGCATGTGATGGAACAGTATGTGTTTGATATAAATGGGGGTTTAAAATAATTTTTGGAACAATCATACTTTCTGTACAGGTCTGTTTTTTCCTGCCGAGGCTTACTTTCTTTTCTCATTTTTCCCCTCATCATTCCAGACAAACCCGAGGTGAAGATCGTGGTGGAATTTCCTCAGGGTTTGACGAGAGAAGGAGAAAACCTGGAGCTGACATGTCAAGCCAAAGGCAAACCCCAGTAAGACGCATTGAGACACATTTTTCAACCAATTAAACACAACCACAGGGAGTGGAAACAAACCTGACCTGTTCACAGATGGAAATGTACATGTTTATTCAAATCCCACGACTACATTCCTTTAACGCGAGGTAGAAGTGTTTCTGTTGGCTTTAAAAAAAAACATGAACTGAAAAGTTTATGGTTAGTTTACGCTATAAAGTTTAAACCATATACAACAAACAGAAGGTGGTGTTGAAATGATATGTAGAGCAAACAAGGATCTGATCCATCCATCCATCCATCCATCCATCCATCCATCCATCCATCACCTCGGTTAAGCTGTATATAAGTGGAATTACCTGTTGAGAATCCCAGATGTAGTTTAGCACCTTGTAAAATATGAATCATATTGATAATATTATAGTGTTTAAACAACTCTCAGCCAAGTCGTATTATCCTGCATGAATCTTTCAAGTTTAGTTATTTATTAGGCTATATTTTCCTCTTTCTTGTTAAATTCAGAGGCAGCACAGAGCCACAGAAACATTTTTCCTTTTCATCTGAGTAACCTCAAGGCAGCAGCCGTTTAAGTAAAAATGACGCCATAAAACACAGATTTGTTCGGAGAAGAATTGTAAAAAGTTTTGTCTGTTTTACCTTGAGTCATTTTTCTGATATACTTCTCTGTGCCATTGCTAAATCATTCTCTCATTCTGGGTGTAAATGATTTTTTTCCTTTCTTTATGGGAAGCAGTTAATATTAAATTCCTCACCAAGCAGCTGTTCAGTATGTACAGTATCTGTAGCAACTCATAAAGGAGATAAAATATTTCCACTGTTCCTGTGGGTCTGCTGAGTGAGAATCTATCATAAGACCTAGCTTTAAACTGTCTGTTTGACTGTGCTTTTACACTGCATTTTCTGTGTCGTTTCTTAGTATTTTTATCCATCCTTCCAGCTAAATTACCTGCTTCGTCCAGAGAAGGGTTCAGCTTTCCTGGCATTTATTGACGAAAACTCCAACAGCCTGTGAAGCCTTCAGGAGCTTCAGTTTTGTTTTAAATCCCTGTGCAGAATAAGATTAATGAAATTATCTAGAAATTTAGAATAATAAAAAAAAATCACGTGAAGCAGCTTAATGTGCTTAATGTGATGAGTTTTCAGTACTTGATGAAAAACTGAGCATCCCTGTCAGTCTCAGAGTCAGTTCATACAATCTGATTTCTTGCTAGCCAAATTCACAAAAAATATTCAAAAGATAGAGTTTGCATGTCCATTCTATTCTCCTAAAACAGCGCTATGAAGCAAAAGCTTGACCACGTTTGAATGAGGTGCTATGCATGCATTTATGGAAAAGTCCACGCACATGTATATAAGTTTACATAATTGTTGTTTTAATGGCTATTCACATGTTTGCAGTTTAGTTCCTTTTCTCCTCTTTGATGATCACACATGTATTATGGGGGAAATTTACTGCGAAAATCAAGAGCACATATTTTCAATTTGAGAGCAGGATTTCATTCTGCTTGCACTCAAAACTTCTGCTTTCTTTCAAATATACTCTGTTCTCTCTCAAATCTTTGTTTCTGCGCTCTGATCTAATGCTTCTTGCATAGATAATTTCTCCTCCTGCTTGCTTCATCCTCCATGTGCGCAAACTTGCTCTCTGCTCAGATCAAAACTGCGCTCTCGAGTTTCTTCCCTGCTCGCAAATTCTTTTTACTCTCTCTCAGATTAAAGTCGTATCATCTCCTAGCATATCAGCCAATAGAATGACAGTGTGCAACTCCTAGGTCACAGGCTTAGTTGGGGTGCCCTTGTTTCCTTCTACTGAGCGTGCCTCTGTTGCTACTTCCCTGACACAGGAAAATCTGGAAGTAAGTGTTTCTATGCATCCGGTGCACGTCGCAATTTCGTGAAATAGGTCCATCTACTTCAATGGATAGCTCAACTCAGCAAAGACAATGACAATGGATCATTTAAACTATCCTGAAGTAAGTGATTTTAAACATTCAGTAGTTAAATATGTACGTCTGTTTCTATCAATATAAACAACATTAAAATAAAATATGACCATCAAACATTTTTTCAGTGGAAGACATATTTAAGAATTGCATTGTAAATTTGCTAATTCATCTAGTATATCAAAGATAAAGATAATGATTTACAATATCACTGTAATAATATTTTCAGTAAAACGGTGACAAAGCTAACCTTACATTTTAAGGGTTTGGTCCTTGTTGGGTTAAATTAAGCACTTTCTTTTTTGGGTGAATTATTTATCATATCTGAATCATATATTTTATAAATAAATGCTTATTCTTCATTTTCCATAATTTAAGTGCTTCACAATAAAATAACTATGATGTTATACTTTCTACCATTGTTACAGACTCTGCTGAGGCATCAAATTATGGAGCAATTGCTGAGTCAAATGCAATATGTTCTCAGTCATCAATTGTAGCAACAGAGGTACGCTCAGTAGAAGGAAACAAGCGCACCCCAACTAAGCCTGTGACCTAGCAGTTGCACACTGTCATTCTATTGGCTGATATGGTTGCTAGGAGATGATACGACTTTAATCTGAGAGAGAGCAAAAAGAATTTGCGAGCAGGGAAGAAACTCGAGAGCGCAGTTTTGATCTGAGCAGAGAGCAAGTTTGCGCACATGGAGGATGAAGCAAGCAGGAGGTGAAATTATCTATGCAAGAAGCATTAGATCAGAGCGCAGAAACAAAGATTTGAGAGAGAACAGAGTATATTTGAAAGAAAGCAGAAGTTTTGAGTGCAAGCAGAATGAAATCCTGCTCTCAAATTGAAAATATGTGCTCTTGATTTTTGGCATTAAATTTGCCCCATAATGTACTGACATATTCCTGTGAAGCGCTGGTATTTTCAGTTTAATTCAGATTAATTATGTCACTGTATTTACAGCAGTTCCTCATATCTGAAAACAGGTATGATTTCAGGTTTATGAAATAATGGGTAGCATAGTTATGTCTCTTTATGAATATACCTGGTATTTACTTATCAGTACATGAGCGGTGGCACAGGGGTAAAGCGTGCGACCTATATACAGATGCTACAGTCCTTGATGCAGCCATCAGGGGTTTGAGTCCCATTGACCTTAAATTTAAAAGTTATACTTAAAAAATATAACTTTGTTTGATATTGATGTCTCAGCCTGTCTCCTTAACCAATGCAGCCACCTCTCTTTGGAGCTCTTCCATGATCAGATCCTGCAGAATCCACGATCACTTGTCCAAATACGCCTTTTTAGAGTGCTTTGAACATTTTATTAATCTATTCTTTGCTCTGTTTAGAAATCGTGTCTGAGAATGGTCGGTAGATTTAGTTCTGAGAAGCTCGGCTTTGGTTTTAACAAAGTCCAGTATTCTCAGAGAGTTTGACTCTGATATGAAGCTGAGTTTTTTGGACTAGAGAATCTGAATGTATTAATTAGATCTGTTTTCCTAAATGCAGATAAATTATCAGTTGTAGTAGACACAGCTGAGTATATAACTGTCTTCAAGTCATTTCCCCTCCATGCTGAAAACTTACAGAGGCTTTTATTTGTGCTAATTAAATTCCTGCAAATGTCGGCCTGTATCACCTGAAAGCTCCTGCCCGTCTCTCATTAGGCTGCCATTTCAGATGTATCACTTGCGAACACAGGTGTTGGTTTGCTCGAATGACAGGTCTCTGTGATATGAGATGTAATGGAGTGCAAATGAAGCCATTAGAGTGAACAGGGAAGAGTAAAAGACCGAGAGCCTCAGGCAGAAGTCCCGCTGGACTATTCAAACATCAATATAGCTGGCAGCGTTTGTATCAGTCGTGTTAATTTGTTGACAAGGCAGTTCAGATTTGAACAGAAGAACGAAATTATCGGATGACGGTGGAGTTGAGAATATTACATTAATGTGAACAACTGTGAGCTGTAAGAAAGTACAGCGGAAAGAAAAGCACAAGAAAGTCTTTGCTTTAGTTGTTAAAGTTTTTGGAAAGGTTTCACTAGACAGCAGTTAAAAAGCTTGGATCCACAACAATCATCCACAGCTTCTGGCTTCAAGGTATGTCAAAAAGGTTTCAAAACCACCAGCATTTTCTTTTATAGTGTTTCTGTCATTTAATCTGTTTTTAAAATTAGACATCAGGTCAATAGGTAAACAACAGACACTCACCTTCATCAAACTACGTAAATAAGTGGAATCAGAAACATGAAGAAAACACAGAAGAAAGATGCAAGGCTGAAATATCATGAAAAAAGCTCTACCCCCTAAAGTTAGTAAAGGAGATCTCAAGCTAACACTGAAAGCTCCAGAAAACAGCAAACGACCAGCCAGAAGCAATAAACTCTGGCCTCAGAAGGGACAAAATGAGAAAGGACGCTGGCTTCCTGTGTACAGGAAGGCGCAGCAAACTAAACACAGGAAATACAGGAGCTGAAGGAGCGACTGGGGTCTGCGGGAGATGGTGATCCATGTTGGACAGGGAGAGGACTTGGTCCTGATAAAAAAGTAGGAACACACAAAACTTTCGAGTTACAGATGGTGAAGAACGAAATCTGCTGGTACGCTTTGTTCTAAACCTCCTCAAACATATACCGTCACTAGCCTTGGACCTGGACCTTAAAGTGCAGGGGCTCTCTGCTCACTACTCAGCTGTGGAGAAGCTCCAGCTCCTCCACAGGAGCTGGTGCCTCCAGTGGTCACTGGATGAGAGGCAGGATACACCCTGGACAGGTCGCCAGTCCATCACAAGGACACACAGAGACACACAGGACAGACAACCATGCACACACACACACACACACACACACACTCATGCCTAAGGAAAATTTAGAGAGACCAGTGAAACTAACAGTCATGATTTTGGACTATAGGAGGAAGTTGGAGTACCCGGAGAGACAACACGCATGCACAAGGAGAACATGCAAACTCTATGCAGATAGAGCCCAGGCCGGGATTCAAAACCAGGAGCTTCTTGCTGCAAGGCAACAATGTTACCAACTGCATCACCATGCATCCCCCAAAAGACACACAATCCAAAATCTGGCATTCTCTGATGAAATCAAAATAGAACTTTTTGCGTTTACTACCTCCATCATTTATTGAGCACGCCGCTGCTGTGGCAGCATTATGCTGTGGGGGTGTTTTCTGTGGCAGGAACTGGGCACAGACACAAAAGTGACAGCTGATACATATTGGAAAGGAAATCCTTTAAGAAACATTTGCTACAGAGCGCCCTGGGCCTAAGGCGACAATTTCTTTTCCAACACAACAACGCCCTGAAGCACACAGCTAAGGTAACAAAAGAGGATCTTCAGGTGGTAGAAGGTACCCCAAAACAGGCCTGCCAAGTTCAGGGAGACGTGCTCAGGAAGATCAGAGGCTGTGACAGCTGCCAAAGGTGCTTCAACAAAATTATAAGCCATGGGTGTGAAAATGTATTTACCAATAAATTTGAAATGTTTTAACCTTTTATTAATTCACAAAATGCTCTCCATTTGGGAATGTGTACATTTGTAATAAAAGAATAAAAAGTGGATTCAGTAAAACTTTGGCTGAAAGTTGCCCTGAAACAACATCTTAATCTGGAGCTCTTTGCAGGACACGTTTTTATTCTATGATCTGTTAAAGGCGGGACATAACAGGAACACACAGACACAAAACACACAGATCAAAAAAACACTGTGTATCCTCCCACCACCACCACCAGACCCCCACAGTTTTCAAGCTTGGCATCGAGACGAGCTCGCTCCCTGTATTCATTTTATAAAGATGAAAACACAATCAATACAGAGAGGCGGGAATTGGAAGTCATTTTCATTAGAGCTGCTGAGAGTTGTGTAGTCATTACCAGCCGATAGCAGAGCGGGGCCCCGGCTGCAGGCAGACATTTGTATTCCAGGCGCCTGCCCTTCCTCTCTCCTTGCATCCCCATCTTACCTCTTTGGTCTATCGCTGTCTATCACCCTCCTCTGAATTCATTTTACCTTCTCTCACAGCATCCAGTCCACCTATAGAATTTCATTGGTTATGTCTTCCTCTCCAGTAGTTATATTTTTTTTTCTTGTTTACTTTTCACTTCTCCTGTCGGCCACGGCCATTAAACACACCGGGGCTTTGCTTGTTTTGCTCTCTAGCTTCTGCAGATTTTTTCAGTTTTCTTTTGTTGGGTTTTTTTCACTTCATTTTTTTTCTTCCAAATCTTCGATTTGTTTTCATGATCCCCACCAAATTTCCTTTCAAAGGGAGGGCAGAAACCTAAAACTCGGCAACAAAATGCAACAAGAGAGGCCATCAGCGCACGCTCAGGGGAAATAATGGTAGCTAGCAGTGGCCATTGGAAGCTGCCGCTGCCAAATTGAGGTGTTTGTCCCCCCCCCCCCCCCCCCCCGACCCTCTGTGACTCTGGGCTTATTGTCATAAAAATGGAGTACGCCAACCTGCTATTCAAGAAATGAGAACAGAGGCTGATGCTTAGAGGCTGTCCACCTACACAAGTAAAAGTACAAAACTGCACCCAACCTGCATTTGCAACACAAAGCTGCTGCAATTAGATTCCTTTAATACAAAGACGGCAACAACTTTTTTAGGATGTGAAACCTATTAGTCTCCTTAATAACTAAACTTGCAGAAACTCTTTAAACTACTTTTTAATCTGTAGTAGTCTAAAGTATCTGGTGGACAAATTTGGTATGTAACAGTTGAATGCATAGGAAGCTTTTCTGCAGTGGTTCACTATAGTGTGAAGGATGGAAAGAACTTCCTCTACAGCTCTTATTTGGCTACACATTGTTGAATAGAGGTCATTTCTTCTTCTATAGTTCCAACGGGTGTTTAATGTGAATTGCAGTAAGAGGCAAGGGTCTGAAGCAGCATTATAAAAGACACCTTCATTCATCTTGTCATGAGAAATGACCCTTCACTGGAGAATAATCATGGCTCAGGAATCGGATGAAATTCCCTTCTTGACGATGTTCCACTCTTCATTGAACAACCTTCCTGGGTTTAGCTGGCTGATGGGGAGTTTCAGCCGTGTAAAAATGACATCTTAATTACCTTCAATCATCAGGTTGAGAACCTATAGCAGCACTCTGTCCTCACTGGTCTTCTGATGTTCTGATTCCAGACCACAGCGGGTGAACTGGCTGAAGGTGGATGATGACGTACCGTCTCATGCAGTTATCACCGGTGGGGATCTCTACATCGAGAATCTGAACAAGTCCTACAATGGGACCTACAGGTGTGTGGCGTTCAACCCGCTGGGGGAGTCTTTCGACGACTACGTCCTCTATGTCTATGGTAAGCCATGATCTCTGCTAAAGCTTTATTAACTTGGCATATCTGACTTCTGTACCTGTATACAGTCTCCAGCCTTTCGCTCAGCCACTCAAGCAACACTACTAATTTCCGAAGTTCCTTTGATTCATGCAGATTTTGTCTGGTATATTCCACTCTAAAAGCGACAGTCTTGAATACTTTGCTCAGTTTGAAGAGGCTGAACATGAACAGCAGCATAATTAAATGTAAAATACTGAGTAATTTATGAGGCTGCTAAGCTGTTAACACAGGTGCTCATTTGTCGCACTTGGAGCATATTAAACACTCTGCTGGCATAATTCAAGAAATGCAACTTGACTTTAAAACAAGGGATCTGTGTTGTTCTTGATGTGGTTTTACAAACACCTTATTGCTGAACTCTGCTTTGTTAACCAGACTGCATGATCCTCTCTGCACTTTTATTTAGAGCTGCGTAACACCGCAGATAATAATGCATGAGTCCTCTTCCTGTCTTTAGGAAGAAGTTCAGATATTTTACCTCAAAGGTTCCTCTTAAACACATTAACAGATTTCATTTAACGAGATGAAAACGTCAAATTTAAACATTATTAAGGGAAATTCAACCTCTGCATATTAACACACATTTAAAAAGCATGTCTTGAAACTGGAGTACTTTTAGAAAATGAAAACATTTTGCTGAGTTTCTCTCCAGAGAAACCTGTATTTTTTTGTGGATTGAGGAGATTGTGGAATTACTTTGTCTAATTCACCTAAAAATATGCATTTAAGAATGTAAACGATAAAATATCACCCCTGATAAACACTAGGACCTAAAGGTTTGCAAACCTTAAAAATAACAGGTCGTTTATGTATGAATGAATGAATTTCCAGCCTAACTTAGTTGTTCTAAAAAAAAATTTGGGAAAGTCTTCTCACATGAACTACTGACTTCTAATGTTTCTGTGATATTTGAATTAAATGTTTAAAAATTAAAAATTAACTGTTTACTCTTGAAATCCCCCTTTTTAATGTTCCTAAAATGCTCTTTAGATTTTCTGTTACCCAAGGCACCTGAAATAACGGAACTTGTTGGTGGAAAAAGGCCTTAACCACAACATTTTACACAACACATGATAGTTTTTAGTTAAAACGCCTTGTTTTTGTTTCTTCAATTTGTTGTTAAGTTATATTCAACTCTAAATCCCAAATTACATGTTGATAAAGGTTCACCTTGAAGTCATCTCAGCCCCAATTTACGTTCAAATTAGTTTAGATTCACTAAATTTTGGGCACAATTCAGACCTTACAGCTTCATTGTTGTTCTATTGTCTGTATGATTGCATTGAATTGGCCGTTTTTTGTAAAATGGTAAATGGCCTGCACTTTATCAAGTCCCCAGAGACCCCAAAGCACTTTACACCACAATCAGTCATTCACACACTGACAGTGGTGAGCTACATTGTAGCCACAGCTGCCCTGGGGCAGGCAGACCGAAGTGAGGCTGCCATACAATCGGTGCCACCGGGCCCTTTGACCACCATCAGCAGGTGTAAAGTGCCTTGAGACGCCATTTGTTATAAACTGGTTCTATAGACGTTAATAAACTGAAACAGTTTTAAAAACAGGAGATCATAGGAAGATGGAGCATTTGATTTATTCTGTTGCTTTTTTGTCAGACATGTTTAAATATCAGACAGAGATTAAAAGGAAAAACAAAGTAGTTTACAATAAAGGCTTCATTAAGGGAAAATAAAGCTATGCAAACTAACCTGACTGTATGTGAAAAAGTATTTATCCCCTGAACTTAATAACTGGTTGTTATCATAACTGGCAACATGTGTTTGTCATCGCTGTGGGGGAGCTTTGGCCCACTCTGCTTAATTCAGCCACATTTGAAGGTTTGTGAACATGATCAGCTTGTTTAAAGTCATATCACAGCATCATCAGATCCAGACTTGGAGTAGGACACTCCAAAGCTTTCTTTTGTTTGTTTGTGAGAAATTCAGAGGTGAACTTGCTGATCTCATCTGGATCATTGTCCTGCTGCATAACTCACCCGTGTTTGGGCTTAAGGTCAGGAACTGATGGTAAAGAACAGAATTCATGGTTTCATCGGTTATAACAAGTTGTCCAGGTCCTCAAGCAGCAAATCAGCCCCAGACCATCACACGACCACCACCTTGTTTGACTGTGTAGGTGTAGGCATGATGTTGCTTTTCTGAAATGCTGTGATGATTCTACACCATATGTACCTGGACGCACACCTTCCAGAAAGGACCACTTTTGTCAGTCCACAGAATATTTCCCCAAAGGTCTTGAGGATCAACAAGATGTTTTTTTCGGCAAACGTGAGAAAGGCCTGTGTTCTTTTGGGTCAGCAGTGGTTCTGGTCTTAGAACTCTCCCGTGGAGGCCATTTTTGCCCAGTCTCTCTTTCTTATTTTTGAATCATGACCTCTGACCTTAACCTGGACAGGTCTGCAGAGCTTTAGATTTTGTTCTGGGTTCCTCTGTGACCTCCTGGATGAGTTGTTGATGATCTCTTGGAGTCATTTTGGTAGCCCTAGCCTCTTCTGGGAAGGTTCTCCACTGTTCCATGTTTTCTCCATTTGTGGATATGTGCAGATACCTAAGCTAGTATGTGAATGCTTCACCCATGTCCCTGGCACATCATTCATCCAATCAGTACCGACCAGGGGGTTGGACTGCGCTGAGCGTTGCATTCAGGCAGTCCTTCAGGCTGAAGGCCTGGAAGATCCAAAGTAAGGTTAGATGGGACATGCTACTTCACTAGGGCATGACACCATTCATCTGTAGGCCTTTAAATGGGTTTTTACTCACCTTAATCCCACATGATATAGTAAAATGGGAATCAATCCATAACTTATTCTCCCCTAATAACTAGGACTAAGAAATTCTCCTAGAACAGGTTCACTGACACAAGTTAACCCACGTTTTACATTCTAATAACCTGTTCAGCACAAGTCAAAACTCATTACCTTATTAATGTTTCTTTTTCTTCCAGCATCCTCACGCTTTGCCTAAAGCCACGATTAATATGCCTCCTTTCCAGGCCTCGGCTATTTCTTGTGCATTTAGAAGTTCTTTTTTTGCTCTTTCCGATTCCCATACATAACATCAGGGTCCAAACCCTTATACTTTGGTACCCAGAGGGCACCCGTATATACAGGCATCATCGTCATGTCTGAACCCCAGGTGCTGAACACAGCTCTCAAACATATATCCTCCCTTGCATAACAGCCTGATACGGGCAGGTTTCACCCCTGCCCTGCTGTCATTAACATGCATTGCTTTCCACTAGTTGCAGTTTCGCTGCTAGGATGTGCTCCACGTCACATCAGTCAGCTCTTCTCTGTGTGAGCCACTTCACCTTGTGACTGTGTAGCCGGTTCCGTCTTCTTGGCTTGCTTTCTGGGTCCCCCTCTCAGCCAGCGTCCCAGACCTGTCTGTTTGGCCCCTGGTCACCCCAGGGCACATCCACACCTCAACAGTGGACTGTCCTTAACCAAACTGTTCATGTGAAACACAAGAACAATTTCATGCAAAAGCACTAAAAGTATGCAATCGAGATATCAAAATCATGCAGAAAAAAATAAAATCCGAACTGGACATAAAAACTCACAACAAAATAAAAACGATCCACTGGTTCTCTGGAGCCCCAAAGCCTTAGAAATGGCTTGTAGCCCTTTCCCAACTAATGTCTTTAGATCAGGGCATGATGTGTTAGACCTTGGGATCTTTTAGCCTACTTCATGCTGCCAGACAGGTTCACTTTAAATGATATATTGGTGCTACAGGTCTGGAAGTGATCAGGCATAGGTGGGGCTGGTGAAATAGAACTCAGCTTCCAAAAAACAGGATTAATCACAAAGAATTTTTTTTTTGTTGAAACCTCTTCACAGCACTTTATGTAACTGAATTGGATCTGTTCAAGTCTTCTGCACCTGGGTTTGGTTGTAAATAAGTGAGAAGGGTAACAGTGGTAAGCACTTCCCGCAGTTTCAAGTCCTTGCAAGGGCTTTCGAGATTATAAATATTATAATTAGCTTTCTTTTTCTGTCTTTCTCTCTCTCATTCTTTGTGACATGACACCTTTCAGTCCTGTTCTCTCATCTCGTCATTGTTAGCACATGCAGTAGAGCCAGAAAGCCCCGTAAACCGCTTTGAGAGTAATATCCTAAAATCCACTTTTACAACCCCCAAAGCCCTACCAGGTTGAGGCAAAGTGTGGATGTTTCAGAGAGTTAAAGTAAGTGGCAGGGACTATGAGCAAATAATACCTGATAGTAAAATGTTGTTTTCTCTGACGCTAAAGCCTGACTTCATAAGGTTCAGTCAGTTATTGGATTTCATGTTAAATATATCAGATCAGAGGGCATAATGTTTCTTTTCATTACATCTTAAAGTTAGATTTATTTATAAACTCAAAAATCCCATATTTCTGTGATGTTTCATAGACTGCAGCACAATGTCCTGTTTTCTCACAGGTAAGAAAACAGGACTTTTATAGACTGTTTTTACTCTACTTGAATCCCAACTTTGATCGATACATGAGTGATGCGTGTGAACTTTGGAGACCTGTGGCTCGCTTTCATAAACCAGCAGAAATCTTGTAACCTGCCTACGCCTACTTCTGCAGGATTTTGTCCTTATTCTGCCTTCCACATTGATCTATTATCCTCCTTTCTTTCTCCGCCTTTATCGCATTATCTCAACATGCCTCTCTGCTGTTGATACCAATAACATTTACTCCCCTAGCAGAGAGAAAATGTGCTCATTTTCCATGACCAAAATTATTTCCCAATTACTTTTGGTAGAGCCTGAGCCTGCAGAGAAATAGTTTGGCTGCTATTGTCAGAGGGAATTAGCAGAGTGAAAATGCTTGGTTTTATTTGAGGGGTAGAGAAGTTCAACACCTGATGGACGAAGGCTAAATGAATGTTTCTTACAGAGGGCTGTTCTGCTGTGCTAATTACATCTGCAGTGAAACAACAAGGTACCTCCACAAATCAGGAAACGCCTCACAGCAAGCTGCTATAATCTAGCTGTTAGTCTATCTAGCAGTAGGGAAACAACCAGAGAAAAAAACCTTACTTACAAGAAAATTAAACATATTTGCAGAAAAGCACAGATTGAATCTGGTTTAATTTAATGCTCTGCCTAAACCTCCATAAACCTCCCCGTCGGCATCATGAGCTGACAGAAATGTTCCTTTGAGATAGTTTGCAGGTTCACAGCCACTGAGATGCTGCAGCAGTAGAAATGCATGCATGCACTGCATTCGAACTTCTATAATTTATTCATGCCAGGGTTGAAGATTCCTCAGCATGCTGTAAACCCTGCACAACATTTTTAAGCCAAACTGAACTTTCAACCCTTAGATGCTTTTATTTCCGAACAACTAGTAAATCTGATGCTTTTGTATTTTTATTTGTCAGCATTTAATGAAACAAATGTTTAACAGAATAAGGGCACTCTCTGCAGAAAGGATGAACAGTAACAGTTTTAGCAAAACATTTAATTATTTTACTCTTTTGTTTGCTTGAAAATGTATAAATGAAAAACTGTTCTCAGAATCAGGCAAAATTCATCCAGGCATAAGCAGATGTAGAAGAGTCTGAGGGTTTTATGTTGTTGAAATGCTATAGTTACATTTCCAAAGTCTGGAGAAAAATGGAAAAAAAGCTTCAGCCTCCTGACTTTATTTCTTGTTCCACTTCCTGTTGAATTCACCGTATATTATTTATATGGAGCTAGTTCCCAAAACTCATCTCAACACACTTTTACAAGTCAAACAGGTCAGTTTTATGTTCAGAAATATATATAATTAAATCAGTCCAATCATACAGATAGATTCAAATTCATTTACTTTCATTTACTTAATATTTGGTCTTTTCTGCTTTTTGTTTCTTCTATTAGACTAAAATCTTTAGATGATAACCTTTATCTTTGGTTTACTTGTGACAACTTGAGTCTCACTCATTCATCCTTTTTGAGTTAGTAACAAAGACTCATTCAAAACAATAATTTTTTTACTGCTTTTAAACTGGACCCAAAGTATTTGAACTGGGTTTGGTTTAGATGCCCATTAAAGCATTTGAATCCCCTGTTTACTTCTTTTATTTGATGACTAAATTGTCGCTGATGAATCACAAACTTTAATTATAGGATCTGTATTTGGTCTACATGAACACTTTCTAGATTTCTTTGCATGGTGGCCATGGTATGGTTGGTAGCTTTGTGACCTTGCAGCAAGAAGGTCCTTGGTTCAAATCCCTGCCTGGGGGAGCTTGCATGTTCTCGCCGTGCATGCGTTGATTTTCTCCAAAAATATGATTGTTAGGTTGAATTGGTCTCACAAAATTGCTACTAGGTGTGAGTGTACCATGTTGTTTTGTCCTGTGTGTGTCTTTATTTCCATCGGATGGATGGATGGATGGATGAATGGATGGTGGATGGATGGATGGATGGATGCATGGATGGTGGATGGATGGATGGATGGAAAACAAAAAGTTCAAACAAGTATTATATAGATTTGTATACACATACATGTACATTATACACATGGATACATACACACAAAAAAAATAACATATATATACTCGTACTCGTACTCTTCCGCTTATCTGGAACCGGGTCGCAGGGCCAGCAGACTCAGCAGAGACACCCAGACGTCCCTCTCCCCAGACACCTCCTCCAGCTCCTCCGGGGGGAGCCCAAGGCGTTCCCAGGCCAGCCGAGAGACATAGTCCCTCCAGCGTGTCCTGGGCCGTCCCCTGGGCCTTCTCCTGGTGGGACGTGCCTGGAACACCTCCCGAGGAAGGCGTCCAGGAGGCATCCAGTATAGATGCCCGAGCCACCTCAACTGGCTCCTCTCGATGTGGAGGAGCAGCGGCTCTACTCCGAGCCCCTCCCGAATGGCCGAGCTCCTCACACTATCTCTAAGGGAGTGCCCGGCCACCCTACGGAGGAAGCTCATTTCAGCCGCTTGTATCCGGGATCTCGTTCTTTCGGTCATGACCCAAAGTTCATGGCCATAGGTGAGGGTAGGAACGTAGACCGAACGTTAAATCGAGAGCTTCGCTTTTCGGCTCAGCTCTCTCTTCACCTCAACGGACCGGCAAAGCCCCCCCATTACTGCGGCAGCCGCACCGATCCGTCTGTCGATCTCCCGCTCCATTCTTCCCTTACTCGTGAACAAGACCCCTAGATACTTGAACTCCTCCACTTGAGGCAGGAACTCCCCTCCAACCTGAAGAGGACAAGCCCCCCTTTTCCGGTTGAGTACCATGGCCTCTGACTTGGAGGAGCTGATCTTCCCCCAGCCGCTTCACACTCAGCTGCGAACCGCCCCAGCGCATGCTGTAGGTCTTGGCTAGAGGGGGCCAGCAGGACCACGTCATCTGCAAAAAGAAGAGACAAAATCCACTGGTCCCTGAACCAGACCCCCTCCGGCCCTTGGCAGCATCTAGAAATCCTGTCCATAAAAGTTATGAACAGGACCGGTGACAAAGGGCAGCCCTGCCGGAGTCCAACATGCACCGGGAACAGGTCCGACTTAGTGCCGGCAATGCGGACCAAACTCCTGCTCCGCTCGTACAGGGACCGGATGGCCCCTAATAAAGGGCCCCCGATTCCATACTCCTGGAACACCCCCCACAAGGCATCACGAGGGACACAGTCGAATGCCTTCTCCAGGTCCACAAAACACATGTGAACCGGTTGGGCAAACTCCCATGAGCCCTCGAGTACCCTGTAGAGGGTATAGAGCTGGTCCAGTGTTCCACGGCCGGGACGAAAACCACACTGCTCCTCCTGAAGCCGAGGTTCGACTATCGGCCGGACTTTCCTCTCCAATACCCTGGCGTAGGCCTTACCAGGGAGGCTGAGGAGTGTGATCCCCCTGTAGTTGAAACACACCCTCCGGTCACCATTCTTATGAAGGGGGACCACCACCCCGGTCTGCCAGTCCAGAGGTACTGTCCCCGACCGCCATGCAGTGTTGAAGAGGCGTGTCAACCATGACAGCCCCACAACATCCAGAGATTTGAGGTACTCAGGGCGGATCTCATCCACCCCCGAAGCCTTGCCACCGCTGTTCTTGCCTTCATTGCCCTTAAACACCTCCCTGAAGGTAAGAGGTGGTGACCAGGGTGTGAGGGGTCCCTGATGATGCTGAGGGCTCTCTGGAGGCAGCGAGTATTGCAGATCCCCTCCAGAGATTGAAGAGGGCAGCCAATCATTCTCTAAGCAGTGTTTATGACCCTCTGGAGCTGCTTCCTCTCTGCAACAGTGCAGCTGGGGAACAACAGCGAAATGCCGTGGCTCAACACCGACTACACCGAGCAGCTGTAGAAGTTCATTAAAACCTCACATCTCAGGTTATTTTGTTCTGAGAATCCTCAGGGTCTCTGCTGGTCCTTCTTCAGGATTGAGGTGGAGTTTTCAGTCTAGGTCAGGTCTTCACTGATGTAAGTGCCCAGGAACCTGAAGTCTGGCACCATCTACACCCTGTGCCCATTTGTGGTGATGGGCGGAATGTCCTGTTTACATCTCCTAAAGTCGATAATCAGTTCCTTTGACTTGGAGGTGTTCAAGATGGGATAGTTGGTGGTTCACCAGACAGACAATCGCCCTTTATTCTGTAAACTCCGGAGATGAGTCCCACCACCGTGGTATCAACCGCAAACTTGATGATGGTGTTGTCCAGGTGGGTGGAGATACAATCATGGGTGTAGGGGGCTTAGCGCACAGCCCTGTGGAAAGCCGGTGCTGGTGCTCAGTGCTGAAGACAGGTGGGATCCCACCCTCACCCTCTGCGAATGGTCTGCCAGAAAGTCCATAATCCAACAGCAGATGTTGTGGGAGAGACCCAGGACCCCCAGCTTGGTCATCAATCTGCTCAGGATGATTGTATTGAACGCCGAGCTGAAGTCCAAGAAGAGCAGCCTCGTATAGCTCCCTCACTGTTCCACGTGTTTCAGCGTGGTGTGCAGAACAGTGGCGATGGCATCCTCTGTAGACCGGTTGGCTCTGTAGGCAAACTGGTGGGGATCATGTGTAGGTGGCAGGCATGAAGCGATGTGACTCTGAACCATTTTCTCAGAGCACTTTATAATGATGAAAGTTAGCGCCACTGGCCAGTAGTCCCTGAGACTGCTAATATTCTCTTTTTTGGCAAAGGGATGATGGTAGAGGACTTTAAACAGAGTGGAAACCCAACCACCTGACTGTTTTTTACTGAAATATTTATGATGTCATTTAAAACTAATGGAAAAAATCTAGAAAGTTAAGTCTGGAAAGATGTGACATTTTGAAATTGAAGATTTGTAGGAACCTTGTTCAAGTCTGGTGCTCACATTGGCGTATGAATGAGAATAAATAAATAAATAAAACAAATAAAAGCAAAGAGAAAAAAGGACTCGCCAACATGGATGTGAAGCAAACTTCATAAAGTGGAAAATGTTCAGGTTCAACTAATTACAATTATGAATAATATTTTCTTCTCTGAGCTCCTAATTACAGAGTCAGTTTTCACCACAAGGGATCATGTTCTAGTGTTCTTCATACACCAGCAGAACATTGAGTCCTCCGAGCTCACCATTAGCCTGGCTTTGCTGCAACACAACAGATTGAGGTACTACACTCCAAAACGGCTCTCATTAATTCCTTTAAGAGCCGCTCACCCAGCACATGGGCCAAAACAAGCATCTACTGTTCGGTTTGGTTTTTTTATCTTCATGCCTCTGTGGAATGATGTCTTTGAAAAGCATTTCTCCTCCGGTTTACAGAAGTACTGAATCTACATGATTCAACCCCTGGTGACAGAGAGAAAATGCCTGGTCCTGTCAACTGCTTCAGAGATCTGTCACAAAAAAAAGAGTAAAAATCCTCTGGGGTTCAGGGATGCATCTTCTTTTTTAGTTAAGAGGCTGTTGTCCTCTCGGAAAAAAATAGGCATCCTATAGCTGTGGGCATTGGAATTTAAATCATGCGAAATATCAGTTATAAGCCAAAAGACACCAGTTTATGTGCGTGCAAATGTGTTTGTAGCCAATTACAGCTCACATAACAGCATTAAACATAGAAAAGCAATCTTCCTCCTTACTTTGCATGGAGATTGAATCTCTCTTCTTGTGAACAACATCACCCCACGGTGAGGGCTGCCAGTTACCTCTCTCTCATCCACCCACATGTCCCCCCTGGTGGGAGAAACACAAACACTGTAATGTAACATGTGGGCCACTTAAAAGCATCACACACACACAAACACACACACAGAGGAGAACAGCCACCATTAAAACCAGTGAAGACCTCCATCTTTTCACAACCGGTCTTTTGATGACTTTGATGAGTCCTCGGGCCAACACCACTAATGTCTACAGTAATTCAGCAGCAAATCATGCCGAACTTTCGCTTTGCTAATGTGAAAAAAATGGATGTTGTGGCCGAGCTGTCGGCTGCTGATTCTCACATCATGCTGCAGACCTCCCTCCAACCACACATACACACCACCTGCTGCATCCACACCATCACCACCATGAGACCCTGCTGTGAGCTGTTTATGTAATCAGAATGTGTGAGGAGGGCATGTATGTATGAAGATCAACCATGCATTCTAATGGTTCAGTCAGTGGAATACATGTAGTAACAATAAAAACTGATGATTTAACTAAATAAACCAGAACTCACCTACTTTCTTCACTGTATTTACCATAAACTTAAACCTTTAATTATTCCAGCCACACCGACCATTCACAACACTTGCATCTAAACTGCATCCCAATCTCTTGCTCTATGAAAGGTAGAAACATGGGCGTCATGATGGATGACCTGCTGACCTTTAAAGATCAAGTTGCCGCCATCGCTCGATTGTGACACTTTGCATTGTTAAACACTCCAGTCTCGGGTCTTCTGCAGCCTCTAACAGGTTTTCTTCCAGGATTGTCTTGCAGTTAGCTCCATCCATCTTCCCGTCAACTCCGACCAGCTTCCATGTCCCTAAAGCATCCCCACACCATGATGCTGCCAACACCATGTTCTACCATGATGATGGTGTGTTCAGGGTGATGTACAGTGGTATTTTCCCATCACACGTATGGTTTTGTACGTGGGCTGAAAAGGTCTTGGTCTCTTCCGATTAGAGCACCTTCTTCCCATGTCTCCATTTGGCAGTTTTTAAATAGGCCTTCCAGCCTTCTTTTAACCATGGCTGAAAACAAATACACGCCAAGATTTTTAGGCTTTTCTTAATTTTAATTTTCAAAAAATGGTATCCATTTTTTCCCGAGTTCAAGGGGTGTGGATACTTTCACAACTTATTGCATTTAGTAAAATCATTTTTATTTGAAGACTGAACAACTGATTAATGAGAAAATATATCACTATGCAAAATGTCAGCTTGTAAACACAACAAAGCAACATGCACATATCCAAGTTTAGTAAAAAACTATCCAAACATTTCATATTTTAATCTCAGAACTTGATGTATGTTTTCAATTATAGTCCAGCACTTTAACACAGGCTGCAAAGCTGCACATTTGTCTTCAGTGATCTTCCGCCACCAGTTCTATCTTAGCTGTACCACTATAAGAGCCAATAGAAAGCAGCCAGAGCCAGCATCTCCCTCTAATGCATTTGATTCCAGACCATTGTGACCCTTAGTGATGGAGAGCACCATGAGTCTGGCTGACACTAACAACGTTAACAGGAAAGAGAGTTCAGTCTGTGCAGCTCCAGCTCCCAGTGCATCCTTTACTGCACAACCGGAAAAAAAACCCACAATCGTCTCAGTTTTCCTTTTAAACTTGTGTGAGACTCATCCTGAGGGGTCTGAAGAGGTTTAAAGGCTGCTGTTGCCTATCCAATAATTGAGTTATCTTCCTCCCTGCTCCTCCACTAGCTCTGGATTTTATTGCCCAACATCATGATGTTTTCTTCTCAGTCACCTCCCCACTTTCTACTTATCTAAGGCAGTTTACTTTCAAAGTAACACCTGGTCACTCCCACCACAACCTTTTATTGTAGACAGCTTAAATAACAGCAGACAGAACTAAAATTCAAATGTCACGAGATGGAAAAAACAGAACAAATCTCCGTAAACCGACATGAGCCTGTCGAAGATTATCCAGGTGATCTTGGGTCTCATTCTATCATTTTCTATCTATCACAGAGGCCAAAATAACTACAAAGACATTCTGTGATTTTTATTGGTCTACACTCACCAGCCACCGGCTCAGTTTCCCAACAGTAATAGCAAATCAACCAATCAAATGGCAGCAACTTAATGCATTTAGGCATTTAGACCTGGTGATGACGACCTACTGAGGAAGAGAGGGGATTTGAGTAAGTTTGTTGCTTGTTGATCTGAGTGTTTCAGAACCCCTCTGATCTACTTGGATTTTTCTACATAATCATCAAATAACCACTGGTTCCAACCAAAGTCTGCAGAGCACCATCTGTGAAGGGTCAACACATGGAACCTTGAAGCAGATGGGCTAGAGCAGCAATAGACCACATCAGGTGCGTGTCCTGTCAGTTAAGAATAAGAAACTGAGGCAAACATTCACATAGACTCACCAGAACTGGACCAGAACAGGTTGGAAAAGATGATTTGATGAGTCTCGGTTTTTTGGTTGCAACATTCAGATGGTGGGGTCAGAATTTGGTGGAAACAGCCAGGTGTGATGGTGGTGTAATGGTGTGGGAAATATTTTCTAGCCAAACCTTGGCACAAATTGAACCCCTCAGCCTGCCTGAGTATTGTTGCTCACTTCTCCATCCTTTTATGACCACAGTGGACCTATCTTCTAGTAGAATAATGCACCATGTCACAAATCTCAGATCATCTCCAACTGGTTTCTTCAACAAGTTCAGTGACCTCCATTGACCTTCACAGTCACCAGATCTCAGTTTAAAGAACCTTTGGGATGTGGTGGAGCAGGAGCTTCTCATCAGGGGAAAAAGGGGGTCCAACCTAGTACTAGCAAGGTGTATCTAATAAAGTGGCCGGTGACTGTATAGTTCTATAAACTGTATTTTCTGAGGAACCTCTTTAACACCAGATCAAGACTCCACCAAGAAGTTAATGGCCAGTCTTTGGTGGGTCTTATCAATGTTTGCAGCGAGTTCCTCGTTTCTGGGGGTTGTTTAACTTGATGACAGCGTATCTGAGTCCTAAAGGGCGATGTAGTCGATCATGGTGGCAACGCTGGCAAATACCTGCCCTTCTTGGTCACCAGGGAAATAAACACTACACTTCCCTGTATCATGAGGTTTTCCCTGGACAAAAACCTCATGATGCCTACACTGAGGTGCCTTTAACTAAAATGATCACACTAAGCAGCGGAAGTGAAATAGCAGAAACAGAGTTTTAATCACTGTTTTGACAGTTTACATCTATGTTACTGAAGTGTTGCATTGTCAAACATTATTTAGTTGAAGAGAGAAAAACTTTACCTGCAGCAGGTTGCTTTCGATCACCTTTCCAAGTCATAAACAGCGCTGGACTTTGAGATTCAGATGCTTATTTAGCCTTACATTCATTTGTATAAACAGCCGTAAATGTTTTTTAAGCCTAAATGCTTCCTAATACGTTATTTTAAATCGTATAGAACTATGTCAGTGCAGGAAAGATGTTGTTTGTTTTGGGGCATATTTTAAAGACCAAATGCTCTTTGACAAGGGCGTTGTGAATTGGAATAGAGGTGCAGTCCTTTATTAAATCAGCCTGACAGTCTTTTAAAACACAGTCAGTCAGTCGTTTTCTACCGCTTCTTCCATCGTGGGTCACGGGGGAGCTGGTTCCTATCTCCTGCAGTCTATGGGCAAGAGGCGGGTTCACCCTGGACAGGTCGCCAGCCCATCGCAGGGCAACACATAAACAACCAAGCACACACTCATTCATACACCTAAGGGCAATTTAGAGAGACTAATTAACCTAACAGGCATGTCTTCGCACTGTGGGAGAAATCCGGAGTACCCGGTGAGAACCCACACATGCACGGGGAGAACATGCAAACTCCATGCAGAAAGACCCCCGGCCGGGAATCGAACCCAGGACCTTCTTGCTGCAAGGCAACAGTGCTACCAACTGCACCATGCAGCCCATTTTAAAACACAGGTGTCTAAAATTTTCATTCTTACTTCATTCAGAGAATAACGGTAACCCCTGAAAACTGCTTCAAAGAAATGCAGAAAAAGAAAAAGACCCTGAAAGGATTTTAGGACACAGTAAAAAAAATCAATGATGCAGATTTCCAGTAAAATGTGGGCAGAAAAAACAAAAACAATCCATGGTCCTGAGATCACAGCTAGCATCCATCAGAGGTACAACACTTAACATCCATCAGCAGAACAAAAACATCATGTTCATGATGGCTTCTCAGAAACACTTACCATAATAGTTTCACCCACGTCACACTAAGAGCATTAAATCCTAATTAATATGAGACAATTAATACAAAGCTTGTGAAAACATCCCTGTTAAAATTCAGAGTTTGTGATGTAAAAAATGAAGCCATGATGAATAATTTCTAAACGTTAATTTAAAATGTATCAAAACAAAACTGATGCACCAACCTGGTGGTATGAGTGAGCACACCTTAAACTAACTTCAAACATGTGTTGGTTCAGTTTTCTATAAGCTTCTCATATCTTGAACTGGTAATATTTCCCCACCCAGCATGGAAACCGTCCCACACACTTATACAACCATATGGAACTTGATAGGCAACTTAGTGCCTTGCCCAGGGACACATGGACATGTAACAAGTGATAGCTGAAATCGAACCCACAACCTTCCGATTGCAAGACATCTACCCTACTTACCGAGCCCCTGTGGGACCCCAATATTAAATGTTAGTAAAAAGACTTAGTTTAAAAACAAAGCCAGTGCAGATTTTGTGCAGCTGGAAGAGTTTCGGATCAGAATCGAATGGATGCAGACTAAGTAACAGTTTTCACGTGGAATGCCTTTAAGTGAAACCATTTTGGGTCTAAATGATTCTTTTCTGTAGGTTCTTCCTCACGTGTCATAAATCACACGCCTGTGCTGGAGCGTGTTTCTTTTTGTCGCCCTGGTTTGGCTTGATTGCAGATGCCACACTCATGCTTGGTGTTCCTTGAATCTCGTGCTCATGTGGAGTTGTGCAGCTCTCCAGCCGTAGCAGGAACGGTTCCTGTCAGGTTGAGTCTCGGAGCTTCCCACGGTCCTGCATCGCTCGTGTCTGGCAGACACACTGATTCATAAGCCTCATCTGTAAACAAGGCCTGATGACTCAGCGGGAGGAAAAACACATTCCTCCTGTCACATTTGAAAGTCAATGAGCTGCCTTCATACATTGCACCAGCCAGTGCCCAGTAAGTGGAACTGTACCGTGCATGCAGGACCAGCTTGCCAGCCATGTTTTAAGATATCGTTTGTAACATTTAGTTTTTAATGAGTTGTTGACATTGATGATTCAGAATATCTTCTGAACCTTGGATGTTCCTGATGGGATCAAAAAAATTAGACTGCACCATCCCTGAGCTGCTTTGTTGTTTTCCGGCTTAATCTTCCAGCTGACTTCCTAACTGGTCAATTCCATCATTTCTTTGTCTGCGAATCGGTCTGAGCAGCTGTCTGCATCGTCAGCGTTGATGCGTTAAAAACATGCTATACTGGAGCAGAGCTGGAATACTGATCAATTCTACCTGGAGGCAATTCTGCAGTTTTAAATATTGCTTCAGGCGGAGATCTAAGGGGCTACATTTTCCTCTCGCCCTCCTATTTGAATTTCCTAATTTACTTTATAAAAGAGCAAAAACTATAATATTATAAAACTAACAAGTGTGAATTTGTCATTAACTGTGAACATAATTTCCCTGAAGGAAGACTGCTTTTAATCATGTACTGCTTCTGTACCCCCAGGAAGATATTAACAACAGCAATGCTTTCGTTATCATCATAATAAAACTTTGATGGAAATTCTTTATTTTTTTGTGTTTATTTCATAGAGAAAAAACAGTTTTTAAACCAGGTAGAGGTGATCATTTAAAAGAAGCATAAAGTTCCCATCTGGAATGTAAACCAGTTTAATCGTTTTAAAACCAAACCTGTCAAGATTTAGATTAATTAATTGTTTTTGAAGGACAAACGTTTAATAATGCTTATAAATGCAGTGCTTTTCACGTTGATTTATGTTACATTTGATGCTTTTTCTAGGATTTACCACAGGATTTACCACCTTGATTTATCCAATGTTGCTTTGGTTTCTGACTTATTAAGTTTTACCACCTGTTTGGTCTCTATACACTTTATAATTCAGGGTTGCAGCTGTGGTTCTTAAACTGGGTCTAAAATGTCAAACTAACCACTGAAACTGATATTTATGCTACAAAAGCAGTAAATTTGTCCTGCGACATGCTCTATTTTAGGCCAGTTTTAGCATTGTTGTTTCATTATTTGTTAAACCTACAGATATTAAGAACTAATTAATGTTCCAGCACCTTCAAGGTTTAGGGACACTGTTAATATCTTTAAGAAATTCTTAAAAAGTGCGACAAAACAGGATCTATTCATTGTTTAGGGAATTTGTTTCATTTATTGATCTTAAATAGGACCAAACATTTACATGCAGGAATGTTTGTTTGATTTAAAGGAAAAAACATCCACATTCAGGGGCTTTTACAGCTTTATCTTAAAATACAAAAAGCATAAAAAGTGGCTCCATTGCAATTTCACTTCATAATAAAAATAAACTTTAACGCAGAACAGAAACAAAAAATGTTTTTTCCTCTCAGAGCCTTGCAGAAGTTGTCCATTCATTCATTTTCTGCAACCCACTGACAGCACACAACAGCATTATTCTCATCCCAGTAAAGATTTAACAAAAGCCTTAAAATAAATTGTTGTTATGGAGACTTGGTGGCTCTCGCTGTAGTTCTCTGACTGTAAGGTTTGGAGATACCATTCTCCTGGCTGTATCTGGTGGAAGATGAACTTGGGTCCCTGCCCAAGTTTGTTGCAGCCTATCCAAGGCAGTGGGACTGAAGAAGGAGAAACCTTTGAGAGGTCATCGCTCCATGACGGGGCCGACACCAGAACAAGCTACCATGCACTATGACTCATAAAGTCAATCTGAAATAAACTAAGCAACCCAACATCCAGCTGAAGGCCGATATTTACCTACACCGACTAAAGAGACACATTCCTTCTTAGTTCTTTCTGTCTGACATTAAACGTTTCCTGTTTTAGGTCTGTTTTATTTCTGTTTGCTAAAAGTCAAAATTAAGGAAAGACATAATTTATTATACCTTCTCCAGATGCATCTCCTCAGTATTTGGTGGAACCACCTTCAAACTGTCTGACTTGGGTAACAGGTTTTGGGTTTCTTTCACATGCTTCTCACAGTAGTTTGCTGGCATTTTGGCCCATTTCTCCTGTCAGAACTGGTAGAACTGGGTCAGATTTGTCGGATGCCTTGCTCACACACACCTTTTCAGCTTTGCCCACAAATCTTCTGTTAAATTTTCTATTTTCTATCTCCACATGATGTCATCCTTTAAGTGCACCAGTCCTTCCTTCAGCAAAACATTCCCACAACATGATACTGCCACCCCCGTACTTTACAGTTGGGATTATGTTCTCAGGCTTTAAAGTTTCCTCCTTTTTCCTCCAAATTAAATATTGGTTATTTTGGCTATAGGATAAAATCGGCTTTCCTCCTTATTTTTATCTACTGTATGTTTAGGACTATGAGAGAACACCAAAACTCCCAGAATAAACAGGCAAACAAGGGCAGAGTATGCAAGTTCTAACCAGAATGAGACCTGGGGTTTGAACCAGCAGCAGTATAGGTGAGATCTACGCAATGCTGTTTGCTCATTTCAATAGCAACAATTCAAAGCAACTCAAAGCAAATCAATTTATCCAGTTTAATAGAAAAAATATAAAGAAACGTTCAAATTAATTTACATTGTACTGATCCCAACTCTCAGAAATCTGCCTTTTTGCAGACATGTCACTATTCTGACTCAGACCTTTGACTTTAGCAGGACTTTAAACTGGGCAGCGATAATCTTTTATCCCACAGATGATGTTCCTGAGATCATGAGTTTCTGATCAGGAAACTGTTGCTTTAAATGCCTGTGAATACATGTGAAATTATTCCTTAAACTGAATTACCTTATTTTTCTACTTTAGAACTCGGTAAACGTTTGAACAGAAAACATTGCTGGGTTTTTCTCCTTAGACTCTTACAGAACACATCTCGACCTTACAGGATTAAGCAGAAAAGCCAGAAAAATACTGGGTTTTATTTTTATTTTGGAAAAACATAAATGATAGGGTTTGAGAAAAAATGTAGAACCAGTTTGTTTGTTAGCAACTTGGCTTGGCCTTTTTCTAAATTCTTGTTCTGTTGGAGTGATCGGCACCTGATGATGTCACAGAAGGCATCTTTTTCAAGCTGTCTAATATTGGCTTAGAAGAATCTGGACAGGTTAAGAAACAGTCAGAACCGAGATAAAAACCCAGTTGAAATGGGAAGACAAGCCTGATCATCTTGTCTAAAGATTTGGTAGCTTTATGTTACCTTCACACACCTGAAGTAGAGAAGAAACTGGTCTGGTTGTTTAGTGAGGAACCCACTGAGAAATTCAGAGGTTAGTTCCAGGGGTGAGCCATCAGGCAGTCTGAAGGTGACCTCAAACAACAGCTATGTGTTGGTTTGTTCCCCATCAGCAGGAAACGTCTTCAATCCCCCTTTAGATGATAAAACAGAAAAACACAACCTAAAAACACACAAACCAAGAGGTTCATTTCCTGGTCTCCAAGAAAGTTGATTCTTCATCCTCTGTCTTCTTTTTAGACCAGTCCACCTTTACAATAAGCAACCAAACCATTTCTGATTAAGATCCTCCTAAAACAGCCGTGATGCACCAAGTCAAGGACTCACCTAGACCTTAATGTTAGGAAAATGGGCCCCGTTTGCCTTCAAAAAGAGCTTTTCACAGTGTGGGTTTACCACAGGTAAGTAACATTTACTTTGTAGCCAAGTGAGTTGATGACCCACCCAGCTTCTGCAAATCACACAAAATGTCATGCAGGCGTGGAAAATGGCTCATGCTAGCCTGGATTGCTGGATGTCATGAAAAGCATGCACAATTTATTTTCTGTTCCACAAAAAGATTATTGTGGCTATGAAACATGTTGGGGATGAGAGCTGGCTTAATTATCAGCAGTGTGTTGGTGTGAATTAACCTTTATACTGTTGTCTGCAGCCATGCATGAAGAAAAAATAAACAACGCTCCGAACTTCTCTCTCTTGTTAGGTATCCAAAACTAGTTTTTCCATTTTAATAAACTGTCTGCAACTTAGAGGAATAAATTAAGCATTTTTACCAAATTTTTTAGAGGCAGTTTGTCTTGTTAAAAATATGAGAATTGGATTAATTGTGACTCACAGTAAAAGCTTGTTTGGAAGATTATACTACTGGAAATTTCTAAAACATGTCCCAGATTGCAGAAAGTACAAAATTCACTGAAATAGCTTTGCCAGCCCAGTAGGTGGCCCGGGTGTCCTAAAACTACTTTAGCAAATTTTTTCTTTGCTGATATTCTTATTTTTACCCGCAAATATTTAGGCTTTTCAACATAAGGTCAAGGTTAATGGCATCATTGTCAGAAATAATCTCTAGAAACCATCCGTCCGTCCGTCCGTCCGTCCATCCATCCATCTTCCCACAGACACTTCCCAAAAGATCCCAGGCCAGAAATGATGTTTAGTGCATCCAGCAAGTTTTGGATCAGCTTCTGGGTATCTTCCTCGATTCTCCAAATGGAGGCATCCAGGAGGCATCTTGATCATACTCCACAATCTCACCTTGAAGGGTTATGTAGATGCTGATTTAAAGTGACCCGTGAATGGAGCCTTGAGGAGCCCCGCAAGTGGTTGTTGTTTGCTTAGATTTATAATTACCAAATTACACATTATACTTGGGACTTGCCAGATTAAAGGTGAACCAGTGAAGCCCAGTACTGGACAGTCAGGTGGAAAGAAGATGAGAGGAGTAGAGGGACTGAAGGTGGATGGGTTTAAGTTCCTGGGGTCGACCATCCTCATCAACTGGCAGTGAATAAGAGAGGTTAGGAAGTGGAGTGGAAAAGGTGGAGTGGATGGAGGCACATGTCTGGGATGATTTGTGACAGAGGGATAAAGGCAGCAGTGAAAGGGAAAGTTTTCAGGATCTCCATTAGACCTGCTGTGACGCATGAGTTGGAGATGGTGGCTCCAACAAATAGACAGGAGGAGAATCGGAAGGAAGCAAGGATAAAGATGTTAAGACGTTTGTTGAGACTAAAATGGATGGTTCAGGTTACTCATGTTTGGAGAAAAAGAGAAGCAGGACTGAGATGTTCACAATGTCTGTAACAGTGAAAGAGCTTGTTCTCACGATAATTCATCATGCGTAGAGTACAAAAAGCCTCCCCAGCCATATCAATACACAATATTCAGAGTTAATACGATTTAAACTTAATAATATAAAACACCCCCTGCATTTGTTTTGACACTGCGGCTTTAACTTCATTTTTCAGCCTCTAACTGCTAAACCCAACAGTTTTTCCATCTCATTGACTTTCCTCTCCTCCTGCCTCTGTCTGTACACATTTCCTCTCCTCACCTTTATAAAACCCCTTATTTCATTAAAGTGTGGACTAGCTTCCATCCTTATCAACTGCCACAAATTGCTTTATTTTTTTTCCTCAGTCCATTCCCAGGTAATCAGAGCAGCATGGGAGGTCTCTAAGCAAGCAGCACCGCCGGCTGCTTCATATCAATGCAGCCCGGCCACTTCGACGGGGAAAATGTCACTTTGATACCTCCCACTGGTCACTGTCACGGTGGGGAGCCTAACCTGGCTAATGAAGTAAAAAGAAAAAAGCTGTGAGGAGAAAATGGTCTCCAGTCAGAATGTTTTGTTCATCAACCGTGCCTAATGCGGCTCGTTTTATTTTTTTCTGTTTTAGTTTTCACGTCATGTTTTCATGCAGTGTCATTTGATTATGTTTGCATTTATACATATTTGTTTCCCCGATCTCCTTGAAAAGAGAAACAAGCCAAAGGTACAGTTATTTAAAGAGATAGATCACTTCATAGTTCAACATACAGTGGACCTAAAAGGTGAACGCATCCATTTTAAAACAGCAGGATTTTGTGACAAATGAGACCAAAATTAATCATTTTTAAACTTATTCCACCTTAAATATGACAAACTGTATGCACTGTGCCATTGAACTGGAAAAAATACACAAATCTGTTAACAGCAAAACATAAAATGGCTGCAATAAGTGTGTGCAGAATTTCACCAATACTTTACTGAAACGCTTTTTAACTGAATTTCAGCATTCAGACCATGTCTTGGTATAATATGTCCACTCTACCTGCAAAAGTTTTCCAAACCTCTTGAATTGTGAGGACCTCTACTGTTCACAGTCTTCTGGACTCTGGCTCGGTTCTTCCTAAACTGAAGCCCATTCTTCTGTTGAGTTGGATGTACAGTATGCATGGACTGAAATGTAAAATCTATCTTCATCTTCAGTTTTTTTTAGCCGAAGCATAAAAGCTTCTGGCAGAAACTGACTGGTGTTTACCAGCTCCATCTGAGCAAAAGTAATCACACAGCATGATGCTGTCACTGCCATGCTTCACTGCTCAGTCTCATGTTTATTTCAAACCTACCTTATGGATCAGTGGCCAAAAGTCTTTTATGAGATTTAGCCACGCCTGGCTGTTTTCCTTGGAGGAAAATGATTCTGTGTTTAAGCCCAGCTTCTCAGCCTAAACGAACTGGGAATAAAGGAGGTATTCTTTCTAGAACTCAACCAGCCGCTTCTTCAGCATTACTCTCGTCTCCTCGCAGCCTTCCTGACTAGTTCCTATATTGTCTTTTCATTAACTCTGGAGAAACGTCCAGTTTTAGTAATGTCCCTCTATATTTTCTTCCGATAGTCTGTGCCATGCCCTGACATGTATTTGATTCAGTGGAAATGTGTTTGGACCCTTCTCCTGACTGATCCCTGTGAGATCCTTCTGATCCAATGTGACCTCCCTGCAAACTATGTCTTTAGCTATCAAAGGTAAGGGAAAAACTGCGAGGAAACTCCTGCAAGGGCAGCTGAACGTTATTGTAGGTTAATCAGATTCAGTATAACTGAAGCCTGGTGTGTATCTGAGAAGACTGAATCCTGAAATCCAATCAAAAGTTGCTTCAACAAAGTTTTAGTTTCAGGGTTTTCATACTTCTGCAACACCTTGAAATTTACTGGAGGTTTCACATTTTCCCCTCCTAACAAACGTTTGTTTTTCTGTTGAACTGCACAGGATAAAAGTCCCATTAAAGACAAAAACCTGGGATGCTAACAGATATTTGTTCACGTCACAGATCCACTGTATGTATAACTGTTCAGACATTACACAGAACCATGCAGCCATTCAACGGTAGAAGATCTGAGATAGTCTCTGGGTTCCTGTCAGATGAGATGATGTGCTGCAGTATGTCGCACAGCTCCATCAGGGTGGTTTTTCATGAACTCTGCAGCAGTCCTGTAAATCTCAAACACACAGAGCTGGTGGTCGTACATCAGCTGCAGATAGCATCACTTCACAGAGACTTTATCTTTATGGCTGTTATGCTCATTGTTTCCTCCTCCTGTCCCACCCTGTGTTTGACATGTATTTGTCCTCTCATCCAGATGCTCCCACCACCACCCCTAAACCCACCACAGCTATCATCACTACCACCTCCACCACCATCACCACCTCCACCCCGAACCCTGAAGCTAGTCAAGGTACAGTACCATCCTGGGTTTTTATGTTTCCCTGCTCTTGCTTTACCATGTGCGTCTGTATATTTGTGTCCTTCATTGCACTGTGGGACTTAGTCCTGGACTGGTTATCACTATCATGTTGTACTGGGGTTCAAAAAGTTAGCTTTAAATCTTAAATCATACTGTATCAACCGTTTAAAGTCATAGTTTTCTCAACAGAAACGTGCATCTCTTCCCCTCACATCGCTGTGCACTGCTGGTCAGCTGGATACTACATTCTTTCCTCGCCTACTAGACAAATTTGACAGGAAAACCTCAGGTCATGATAAACAGTCATGGTATAGAACCTAAAGGAGCTCCACCAATCGGCTTTAAAACTGCAGTTGGCAGCTACCAGTGGCGTGTGATAAGTAGGTTCCTCCTGGCATCACGAGCAGACAGCCTGTCCTGTTAACCACCTAAGACCAGCTATCACATCCCAGTTAGAAACGGGCCTGTTCCCAGGACCAAGAGTTTAAAATATTACTGTTTCTAAAGTTTCCATCAGACCATTTCTGAGGTTTAAAGCTAGAGAGATATCAGAGAAAGTTCGGGAGGGACCATAATGTTTTTTCTTGCTGTTTGACAAAGTACCGCAGCATTGCCTCTCCCCGTGCTGTTGCTATGCACTGCCAGTCAGCTGGCTGAAAGAAGATTTCCATGGTTTTCTCTCACATAACAGAAAGACAAACTCAGCAATTTGGAAACATTTCTCTCTATAAAAGAACAGATGGAGTCAATGCGTAGCATTTAAAGGAGGGTCTGCCACCCCCCTCATTAAAGTAACACTGTTTTAAAAGTACAACTGGGAGCCAAGAGTTACATCAGGTGAAGTAAAAAATGTGCTGAATGTTGGCTTCAGTCTTCAGTGTCTTCAGTCAGAGGCTTCTTCAGATCTGCTGTAAGACAGACCGCTACAGGAGATCCTTCCTGCACACAGCCATCAGCATCTACAACGGCTCTTTGAAGAAACCTACAGAATATGATTTACAACAACATTTAATTTCCCTCTGGGATTAATAAAGTATTTTTGAATTGAATTTGAATTACAGCATTTTATGTAGGATGTAGGCATGGGTCAGGTATACCAAGAATTTAAAATGTTAGTTTAAAGTCCCATAAATAACTCATAAGAAAATAAAATAAAGTTTTTAAATGACTTGCTGCTTTCAGCTGGCTGACAGACGGCTACTCCACATTTAACTCGCTTACTACACAGACATGGCTGTTTGGAAATAAAGAAGCTTGTTCTTTTGCAAATAAATCCGAAGACTTTGTGAAATAGCCCTTTAATTTATTGCCACATTCATTCATCAGAAACCACATTTAGCATCAGCAACAGTGCTTACAATTTGCTCAACACATGGGGGCGCCATCTCTGAGCTAGACATTTAAACACGACTAATACAACAAATACAAAAGGCTGTCTCTCGGCTGGCCTGGGAACGCCTTGGGCTCCCCCCGGAGAAGCTGGAGGAGGAGTCTGGGGAGAGGGTGTCTCTAGTGAGTGTAATGCCCCCGCGACCTGGTCCCGATAAAGCGGAAGACGCCGAGTACGAGTAATACAACAAATTCATGGCAAAACAGACAGATTTTATTATTTTAGTTGTTTGCTGATGTCAGCCCTCTCGGCCATGCCGCCCTGGGTGGTAAGCCATTTAAACCACATCAAAAACGATCAATATTCGGAAATATTTCTGTTAACAAATAACACAAATTGTGTGGGAGGAGCAACACCAGTAACCATTGTTATGGTGTTTTGAAACTACCGGACAGCTGGTTGTAATGGTAAGAGCAACATGTCTGTTAGGCGGCTGACTGCAGGCTCCACCGGAGCAGATAGCCTGACTTATTACCCAGCGTGCTGCACTTGTTTTCTCTACTCTGTTCTAACAGCACAATAAGGGCATTAAGTGCATAAAAATCTAAATACCAACAAAAGCCTGTTGAGAATTACAATATAACTGTAATGTTCAAATGTTTTCACAGCAGGAAGACTAATTGTGATTTAAAAAAAAAAATTAAATTGTTTTCAATTTTTTGTGTATATCCTTTGGTACGGTGGTATTTTAATTAAGGATATTATACCAGTTCATGTCTAATGCTGGTCATACTTAAAGGCAGACTTTTTAAAGTTTCTATCACTTTACAAATGTTCCAAGCTTTAACTGAAAATCTAAATTAGCCTCACATTATTTAACAGAAATGCAGAAAGCTCAGGAAAAGCAATTAGAGAATGAGAATGATACCATGGCTAAGATTAGTCAGAATAGCTCTGTAATTTAAAGAGCATTCAAACACTTTCTTCAGACAAAATAAGAGGAATGAAGATAATTAACTTGCATATATTTTTCAGCTTTAGATAGTTTATTGCAATCTGCTCAACAGGAAATATCTGCATCAAATCAAGTGCAAAATGTAGAAACATTATTGTCCTGAAGCTCTTTTAGCAGATACATCCACCCACCCATAGACTATGGTCAGGTCAGCAGTATACTCGTACTCGTACTCGTACTCGTCGTCTTCCGCTTATCCGGAACCGGGTCGCGGGGGCAGCAGACTCAGCAGAGACACCCAGACGTCCCTCTCCCCAGACACCTCCTCCAGCTCCTCCGGGGGGAGCCCAAGGCGTTCCCAGGCCAGCCGAGAGACATAGTCCCTCCAGCGTGTCCTGGGCCGTCCCCTGGGCCTCCTCCTGGTGGGACATGCCTGGAACACCTCCCGAGGAAGGCGTCCAGGAGGCATCCAGTATAGATGCCCGAGCCACCTCAACTGGCTCCTCTCGATGTGGAGGAGCAGCGGCTCTACTCCGAGCCCCTCCCGAATGGCCGAGCTCCTCACCCTATCTCTAAGGGAGTGCCTGGCCACCCTACGGAGGAAGCTCATTTCAGCCGCTTGTATCCGGGATCTCGTTCTTTCGGTCATGACCCAAAGTTCATGGCCATAGGTGAGGGTAGGAACGTAGACCGACCGGTAAATCGAGAGCTTCGCTTTTCGGCTCAGCTCTCTCTTCACCACAACGGACCGGCACAGCGCCCCCATTACTGCGGCAGCCGCACCGATCCGTCTGTCGATCTCCCGCTCCATTCTTCCCTCACTCGTGAACAAGACCCCAAATACTTGAACTCCTCCACTTGAGGCAGGAACTCCCCTCCAACCTGAAGAGGACAAGCCCCCCTTTTCCGGTTGAGTACCATGGCCTCTGACTTGGAGGAGCTGATCTTCCCCCAGCCGCTTCACACTCAGCTGCGAACCGCCCCAGCGCATGCTGTAGGTCTTGGCTAGAGGGGGCCAGCAGGACCACGTCATCTGCAAAAAGAAGAGACAAAATCCACTGGTCCCTGAACCAGACCCCCTCCGGCCCTTGGCAGCATCTAGAAATCCTGTCCATAAAAGTTATGAACAGGACCGGTGACAAAGGGCAGCCCTGCCGGAGTCCAACATGCACCGGGAACAGGTCCGACTTAGTGCCGGCAATGCGGACCAAACTCCTGCTCCGCTCGTACAGGGACCGGATGGCCCCTAATAAAGGGCCCCCGATTCCATACTCCTGGAACACCCCCCACAAGGCATCATGAGGGACACAGTCGAATGCCTTCTCCAGGTCCACAAAACACATGTGAACCGTTTGGGCAAACTCCCATGAGCCCTCGAGTACCCTGTGTAGAGGGTATAGAGCTGGTCCAGTGTTCCACGGCCGGGACGAAAACCACACTGCTCCTCCTGAAGCCGAGGTTCGACTATCGGCCGGACTCTCCTCTCCAATACCCTGCCGTAGGCCTTACCAGGGAGGCTGAGGAGTGTGATCCCCCTGTAGTTGGAACACACCCTCCGGTCCCCCTTCTTATGAAGGGGGACCACCACCCCGGTCTGCCAGTCCAGAGGCACTGTCCCCGACCGCCATGCAATGTTGAAGAGGCGTGTCAACCATGACAGCCCCACAACATCCAGAGATTTGAGGTACTCAGGGCGGATGTCATCCACCCCCGGGTACCTTGCCCCCGCTGAGCTTTTTAACCGCCTCGGTGACTTCAGCGTGGGTGATGAAAGAGTCCAACCCCGAGTCCCCAGCCTCTGTTTCCACCAGGGAATGCGTGAGACAGACAGACAGACAGACAGACAGACGGACAGACAAACAGACAGACAGATAGATGGTGAAGGTGATGTATTTCCTATTAATACATGGAAGTGAAGAACAGACTTTGCTGGAATCTGGACGTCATTCAGCCCAGTCATTTATGGTGAATAATTACAGCGCTGTGAGGTTCAGAGTGATGTCTGTCCCCACGTGTTTTTTAGATGTTCGAAATGAATCTGTGCAAGGATGTGGATGAGCATGGACAAATAGGAGGCCATGTTGCTCACCGTGCTTCTAGGAAATGTCGTACATGTTTCATAGTGGTGAAATAATGCAGAAATATGTTGCTTTTTCCTCAGGCCACCAACAACATCAAGAATACCTTATTAAGGTTAATTGCTTCAAATTCTCATTAACATGTACTTTATGCAGGAAGCTGGAATTAATTTAAATTAATTTTAAGAGTTTAATAATTATTTAGTAGCTTCTATTCACTGCTGTATTTCCCAATACCATGTATGTCAGATTAATTTAATTTATCATAAATTTTTGGATTTTAATGGGGTAAACTGTTATTTGAATGATTACATTACCACTAAAAATTATGAGTTAGAATTAACAGTGGACTTTCTCCTATCTCTTACCCCGTGGCAGGAAACCAACAAGCTTAGATTAATTCTTCCAGTTCTGAGGCAAAAAGTGGTTAGAAATTGAGCCAGAATTATGCCAGAAGCTAATAAATTCTGTGGTTTCATCAGGTATGCAGAACTCTGGATCAGAAAACAAAAAACACAAACTGAAGCTTTGAAAAATAACACTTCAAATAAATCATTAAAAGCCCAGATTAATGCGTCATTAATGCCCATGGTGAGAACATGTAACCTTCTCACTGGAACCAAATGTGTCATTCATGAAGATCATCATGCTTGATGTGGGACTTGAAACATAGGGGAGCAGTGAGAGCAAACAACAAACGCGAGCATTTAAAATATTAGGCCCCTTTTGAAAAGCACATTTTTATCTGACTCTTTCAGCAGCAGAACCCGGGGACATTGTGGGTATAAATCTCCAAAGGGTGCAGATAGAAAACATCACTTTATGCTTCGACACAGAAATCAGCCTGAGCTCCAAATGCAATCAAAGCCTCTCTGACAGACCGCTCAATTGGAACAAATCTCAGAAGGCTGGCAGAAATCACAGGCATTGTGCTTGATTATGCCATCTGATTGGATTAAAGGGGATACCTATCTATGCAGGTTAATATGCAGCTCCTTTGCCTCAGATCAAGAAGTCCAGAGTGTGGACTGGTTTACTCTGATTAGAAATATCTTTATTGATTAAAACAGAGATCCCTGTAGGGGTGCAACTTTTTATTTGATCTCGCTAACATTAATGCTATTTTTTAAGACATGATATAAATACATTTATTTTGTGAACCTCACATTCAAAAATTAACTGAATGAGATTAGACAGCATTTAATAGTTTATATAAAACACCAGTCCGTAAGAAATGCACACATCTTTGTTCAGTTGAAATAACTCGACTGACTAGAAGTTATTCAAACTTCCTCTGGGAATCTTTTGGGAATTTAATATAATTCCCTGCTTGAATCTACAAGATCAATATGATTCGTTTTTATTAAAGCTGTACATAGGTTCATACGTTCGTCCGTTCATCCATCCATCCATCCATTTGCTGTCCATCCATCCATCCATTCGTCCGTCCATCCATCCGTCCGTCCGTCCGTCTATCCATTTGTCTGTCATTAGTACAGACATTAGAGAGACATTAGAGAGCAACCTTTATAGTTGTTGCCACACCTTTTAAAGTTGAGCAAATAACCTTAAAATAAATCAATATTTTAATGCAGTGGCATAATTCTACAAATGGTTTGTATAAATGTTTATGTTAGAAAGTTCCCAGCCTGATTTATTATCTGACAGCTCATGTTTATTGCTTCACGACATCAAATTACTTTTAGTTAGCAAATCTTCTCAAATATGACTCAGTTTCTAGATTATACCTCAGAAGAATCTCACTTACTGACGAATAAAGCGTCTCTCTAGACACGTCACCTGAATATGAATTATTGGTTGCATAATTCTCTGTTCTGAGCAGTTTTCCGATTGAACTCTCTGAATCACAGCCTCCATATTTCCTGATTGCGAGACACACTGAGCTAACTTCAGAAGTAAAACCACTGCCTCATTTCATTGATAATCTCTGCTGTTGCTGAAAATCAGGGTACAGTATGCTGGCAGGTTATTTCAGCCTGCCTGTATGCTGGACTTATGTTGCGATCTGTGGGCTTCTCCTGATAAAGCCAACCTCACATCTGCAGTGCCAATATTTTCAGGTTGAAACAACCCACTGAAGGTTTCTGCCAGATGTCTTCTCTTTGCTTCCAACTATCAGGGGCATTGCATTAATGCTGTATATATAGATTGAAGGCAGAAGACTCATATGGGCAAAAAAAAACTCAGATTTCTTGCAGCTGCAGTGTGCGGTCAAATAAATCTTTTCTTGTTCTTTTTCCTATTACACACACAGAGAATTTTCAATATCTGTTAACCCCAAAGTTATTACACTTCAGTGCTTTGCAGGTTTAGAACAAATTACTGTAATCGCCACTAAATAAGATGTTGCTCAGCTTCTGCAACTATAGGACTTTCCATTAATTTACTCTTATGTTCTGCTGTGATTCTTTTCATCTTTTCTACTTGTCAAAACACCTTCAGGAGTAGCATTTCTTCTTGCTTTGTGTCCTTAGTTTTTTCATATAGTTTTTGCTATCTAAGTGTCTTTTTCTGGCAGTGTAAAGTAAAGGCTTTCCTTGAAAGCTTGCTTATTGTTCCACTCACTCTCAGGGGCAGCAGCCAATTATGTTAGCAAAACTCAGGGCCAAAGGGGTCTTCTTGGAACCCAAACTGACTCTGAAAGGGGTGAAAAAGGAGAACTCTCCTGTCTGAAATAACTACCCACACTCCCGCTCCCATCACAACAATATGACTAATAATTCCCTAAGTCAGCACAGTGCAATGAACAATTGTGCTTAATCCATGAATGGCCAAAACAAAAGAATTATAAATGTGTGCGCAGTGAAAAGACAACAATCAGGCAGCAGGCTAGCTTTAATTGATGAAAGTCCATAAACGATGCTGACAACCAATTAATTTAACCCACCGTATAAACAGGACAATAATGCAGTCAAGGGAAGGGAAGAGAAACAAAAATTCATTATGTCTGTCAGCATCTTAAATTACACAAACACCATCTGGTGAACTGATTTAGGAATTTTATGAATTTAGATTTGCTTCACCTTACTTTACCCAACGCCAACTAGCTGGGATATTGTCCACATATGAAGTCCTCTCTTTTAAAAAGTCAACTATAATTTCATTGCGATCAATAGTAACACAATAATTGCCGTCATGTGACATACAGCCCTTAGAGAGCATCAATGAAATTATAATGCTTGAAACCACTTAGTCTGGGGTCCAGCGAGTCTTCTTAATGTTGAGATGGAGATGGAGGACTGAGTCTGTGGGGCAGAAACTCCCAGAATACAAAATGAATCTACAAATCGTGCTACACATTTTGCCTCTGACTCAGGAGTATGATATCTGGGTGACATCACATCTGACTTCACTGTGTTCCAGTTTCAAGTACTAAATCCAGTTTGCTTCATGTGACCCGGTACTGCAGCAACACGTTCGCAGGCAGAGGTTCTACTATGAAGTGTGAGTGGTTCAATGAGGTCCAGCTTGACAGGAGAGCAGAGGGTGGAAAGATCAAATGTAAACAAGGAACAAGCATGGTCCCAAAACATTTTTTAATGTGGAAAAGAAATGCCCAAACAAACATGGATCGTAGCAAGAACTGGGAATTGAGCATGAAAGCCTGCAGTGTGAATGCATCCAGGTATTTTGGTTTAATCAGTGGTCCTAACAGGGATCAGACAGGGATCAGAACCAAAGTAAGAGAAAATACAGTTTAATGCAACGTTTACTTGTAATATACAGCTACATAACTAATTATGTCTCTCCATAATTTATGAAAATACCTAACTATATGGGAAAATGAACTGATCAAATGTTTTCAGTTTGGTGTCGAAGTTGGACCTTAGACTCGTAAGTTTTTATTTTTCAACTATGAACTTTGAACCTGGAACATCTGAAGACAAATGTAATGAGACTTAGCTAGAAGCCACAGATCAGAAGGAGAAAAGTTTCTGATCTGTCTACATAAAGTAAATGCTTTACAGAATGAAGATAAATAAAAGCTACGATGCACCTTTCACAGATTTTAAGCCATTTTAGCCGTTGCTAACATGGTTAGCAGCTAGTCTGTTGTCTGTCGCTAACTTTACCTGTAAAGCTGAAACTTAGGGTCTGTTTTCTTTTCAACTTTCAAGCTTTAATATTCAGACATCTTTATAATTTAAAAAACGGTTTTAGCAGTTGCTGTTAGCAACGCTCTAGCAGCTAGCTTGGCACATGGTGCTAAACACCTTCCTCAGAAGTCTGAATCAGTTCTGGAAATGAAGTCTGACCAAACTGAACAATGCAAGAGTTGATCTGACCATGTGTAGCTGGTTTTATTATTGATTGGTTTTTTTTTTGTATTTCTGGTGCTGTCTCTGCGTTTTACCCATGTTTTTAGCCCTGCACTTTATAAAACAGGTCAGTATATATATTTTTTTGTGATTTGTAGGTTTCCCCTAATTTTCTTGGATCTTGATCACACCTAGTCATGCCTTAACATTGAAATAAAACTTTACTGGAAAGTTTCTAAGCTGAGATCCTTTTTTCTATTTATCATAAATAAACATACCTCCTTCTGTTTTTCTTTTCTTCTTCTCTTTTCCTTTTGCAGCGTATTTCATTTACTCCTCTTTTTCTTTGTTTTACTTTCGTTCTTCAGAAGGAACCAGAAGTGCTTTGATGGTTTGTAGAGATAACGTGTACAGTCTACACGGTAAGATAAAAGCACTAAAGTACAGTTTTAGGGTTTGTTTTCTCTTTAGTTGAGAAGAACAATATAAATGGTGTGAAATAAAAACACAACCCTTTCAGCCATAACTAACTGGCAAAAATCATGCCTGGTTATGCTTTTAGTGAGTAATCATCTGAAACAAGAAAAAAGACTAACAAAATACAGCAAAACACTTGGCAGTAGGTGAAAAACCTTATGAAAAACCACTGGTGGGTGTTTTTCTTCCCTGTTGTCCTTTTTTCACCTACTACTACCACTATATATATATATATACCAAATATGAAAATTCAACCTGCATGTACATGTAATGAACTCTTTCAATGCAGATGGATAAAATTATCTTTACAAAGACTATTTCAAATTATTGTAATGTAATATCACACTTCACCAGGCAGGAATTCATACAAACAATAACTGACACAGAAACTGACTAAATGGTATCTCAGTCTGGGTCAGTAGGCTAGATAATCATGAGGGAGACTGCTGACTGGACAGATGTCCAGAAGACAGTCTTTTACACCCTCCACAAGGAGGGAAGGCCACAAACGGACATAGCTAAAGAAGCTGGTTGTTCACTGATTGCTGTAACCAAGCATATTCATAGAAACTTTTGCGGGAGGAAAAATGTGGTGGGAAAAGATGCACCAACAACAGGGATAATGGCATCTTTGAGTGGATTGTCACGCAAAATCCATTTAAAGATTTGGCGGAGCTTCACAAATAGTGAACTGAGGCTGGAGTCAGCACATCAGGAGCCAACACTCACAGATGAATCCTACATATGGGCTCCAAATGTTGTATTCCAGGTGTCAAGCCACTAATGAACCAGAAACAAACCCAGGATCACATTACCTGGGCTAAGGAGAAAAAGAACTGGACTTTTCTCAGTGGTCCAAAGTCATCTTTTCAGATGAAAGTAAAGTTTGCATTTCAAGTCTGGAGGAAGAGTGGAGAGGAACATAATCACATTGTTGAGGTCCAGTGTGATGTTTCCACAGTCAGTGATGGTTTGGGATGCCATGTCACCTGCTGGTGTTGGTCCACTGGGTTTTCTGAAGTCCACAGTCAAGCAGCCATCTACCAGGACATTTAAGGGCACATCATGCTTCCTTCTGCTGACAAGGTTTATGACAAGGAGATGCTGATTTTCTTTTCCAGCAGGACTTGGTTCTGACCCGCACTGTCAAAGGTACCAAAAGCTGGTCCAATGACCATGGTGTTACTGTGCTTGATTGGCCAGCAAACTGGTCTGACCAGAACCCCATAGAGGATCCATGAAGTATTGTCAAGAAGATGATGAGAGACACCAGAACCAACAATGCAGATGACCTGAGGGCCACTCTCAAAGCAACCTGGGCCTCCATTGCACCTCAGCAGAACCGTAGGCTGATCTCCTCCGCCATGCAGCATTGATGCAGTAATTCATGCAAAAGGAGGCCCAACCAAGTACTGAGTGCATAGAAATGAACAAACGTTTCAGAAGCCGAACATTTTTGTTTAAGATATATACTTTTTATTGAGCAGATGTAATATTCTAATTTTCTGACACACTGAATCTTGGGTTTTAATTCTCTGTAAGCCAGAATCAAAACTACAAGAAATAAGGGCTTAAAATGTCTAAATAACGTACACCAGTTTCACTTTCTGAACTTTCTGAAAAGAATCTTAAACTTTTTAATGATATTCAAATTTTTTGAGACGTACCTTTACAGATTAAAATCACAAAAATCACATCTGGATGTCATTCACACTCTGACCACTAGAAAGCAGCTACGTGCTTCCATAATGATTCTTGTGTGAAATGTGCGTGAACTGGTACCTTGACTGCATTGTAAATCAAAGTGGATTGAGGCCAATTCGAGGGAACTGTCTTTTATCACAGTTGTGACAATTCTCTAAAACGCAGAAAGTGTCCAACTAAGACATCTTCAGCACAACAGGGTTCAATCTGATGCATCCTGTCCAAAAGTGGACGTACAGTGGCATCGTCATGTTGAGCTGGCTTGAATGTCCCTTTGGTATCACAGTGTACGGCCAACATGTATGTGGGAAGCATGTCAACCTGTCACGAAGCTGCGGCCCCATCATGTCTGCAGACGTCTTGGAGGATCCTGCTGATGCCTCAGCTGACCACAAGGTGGAGGCAGCTGAAGAGCGGGGAGCGAATATGTCTGGGCAGTCGCTCTGCAGACAAACTGAAAGCTCCCACATGGCTGGCACACTCATGAGGGTCAGCAGGTCATACTGCCTTTCTGTTCACTGTGACTGGAAGGTACAAACGATGCCAACATAAACATGAATTTTTTCATTCGGCGACAAAAACGAAACAAAAAAGGTTATTTTCTTTCTCAGACATAAGCTTCATAACGAGATTACAGAGTTTTTGCTGATCTGTCTGAATGAAAAAAGTTAAATCCCATAATCATAGACCAGCTCCTAATACCAATTTTTTGGTTTTTTAATGTTGCTATTTAAAAAAGCCAAGTCAAAAGGTTTCTGCTGCTATAATACTTGACATAGCTGCAGCCCTTATACTCATATTTACATATGTGCTCAGATGTAAAAGCTATAAGTATGAACTGTGGAAATAAAAACACCAGGGCCCATATTCCCGAAGAATCCGAAGACTAACAGTAGCTCTTAGTGACGTCATTCTAAGAAAAATCTTAGAATTTCTCAAATTCTAAGATTTTTCTTATAAATTACCCTCTGTAAGATAAAAGTTATTCTTGAATCATCTGAGGCCTTCAGAGAGCTCCTAACATGAGTAGATGTTAGAGTAGTGAGGAGGACTTTTAGTGAGTCTAATAGTGTCTGAAGCAGAGAAGATGGAGGAAAGACAGAGAGAAAGGAGAGATCTTCTCCTCCAATGAACAACAGTGAATGAATAAAACGCTAACGGCTCCATGGTGCAGAAATCCACCCCCTAAACAGTCGAGTCAATGAGAACATAAACGTCTAGAACAATCATACAATTATATTAATATAGAGATAAGATTAACTTAGGGGAAAATTAAATAGTTTCAGCAGCAGAAGGATAAAAAAATAATAGAAACAATAAACAATAACCATTAATAAAAAGTGAACAAAATTACAAACAATATATGTAGTACACAATTATTTAAATTATTACCGACTGTAAAATGCTTTGAAAAAATACATTTGGAAAAACTCGATAAAAAAAACAACAAGAAGATCAAAGTAAAATGCTGAATTTTAATATTAATATTAATTTAATTATATGAAACAGATGCAGTATGAAAATGACCAGCATGGAGAGTAAACATAACACTAAGCAAATCAAAATAATGATGATCATGTAAGTAAGCTATGTTCAAACATGTTGATGCTGTGACAATTCATTTCATTTTGCTAAGTTTCATCATCATGATTTCAACATTTCTAAATCCAGTCTAAATTCTATCATCAATTCATTTCTCTATTGATTACTAGGAGGAATCACAGCTCTTAGAAGACAGCATCACACCTAGCAACGGGGTCAACCACATCTCCTCACTAAGATAGGAATCTCTGTCATCTCCTCGCTCCGAGTCGCTCTCAGCAGAGCACCGAATCACTCTGAAGCTCGGAGTCCTTGGCAGGAATTTTAAGTTTAAGTTAGGAGCTCTCTGAGAGATGCTGAGGATCTTTGTGAATACGGGCGAAGGTTTCCTGCAATGTAAAAACCATGATAAATTATTTCCAATCCTCTTCCCTCTTTAATGAAAATCTGTCAGTAAAAACTACAAAAAGATCCAGTATTAAGTAAAACTTTGTTGACTCACTTTTTGATTCAGTTTCAGTCTGCTTTGGTAGGAGTCAATCAGCATTTAGACCATGTTGTGGTAATATTTGTCCACTCTCCGTTGCAAAGGTTCTCCAGATCTCTCAGACTGTGAGGACATCTCTTGCCCGAAGCCCTCTTCAGGAGATTCAGATTTGATTCTGGACGCTGGCTCGGTCATTCCAAAACTCATTAACTCTTTGTCTTGTTGATTTAGATGTATGCTTGGACCCAGAGTGATGCTGAGAAAAAGTCCCTCTTCCTTTCCAGCTTCGGGACCAATGCAGTCATCTGCTGATGGACATTTCCCTGTGTTAATCCATAGCCGTAGTAAAACAGAGCCGTAGCTTCGCACTGGTGAAACAATTTGATGGGGAAATCGGACCAACTTGACACTATAATGGCGATATCATTAAGTTTCTACTATTTAAACAGCTAAACGTTAGCTTGTTCCATTTGGCGCCTTTAAAGAATTCATTTTTTAGTATTAATTATATAAATTTTTAGATTATTTTGAGCTCCTTCATGGGAACAGTGTTATTTGTGGGGGTTTCTGTGCCAAACATACCGTTTAAAGTTGCTGCCCTAAGGTTTAGATTCTGCCATGATCTAGACATATGGAGAACCCAACCTTATGCAGCCAGGTTTTATTTGCACGTTATTATTGATTATAGTTCTTCCTCCAACAGATTAGTTTGTCCATTTTTACTGAAAGAATACATATCACAATAAAGGGGAAAAGGTTTTGAAATGATCAAAATTCGAACATGCCATTATCATGGTCTCATTTATAACACCCCAAAAACCTGGAATGTAAGCGTGTTTTATGTTAAGCTCAGATGCACGGTAGGATGGCAGTTGTTGTGGTTTAATATAATTACAGACAACAGTGAGAATAACAGTTGTACAGTGTTTGTTTAAGTGTGATCAACAAACCACAACGGCAGAACCTCTAAATAGAAAATTCCTCTTTGCCTTTCAAGGCTGCAGCTAACGAGCTCATCTGAGATAAATACTCGTCAAGCATCCTGCTCTGTAGCAGAGAATGTCAACATAATTAATGTGAAAGTGTTGATATCACGAGTGTAAATATCACACAGCTATTTATGATGCACGGTAACAGGAAAACCTGCTTCCCGCCTGTCTTCATAAAACCAGAAGGGATGTTTAAGTAGGCTGCAAACATTTCTGCGTCTCTGTGTTGGCTCAGAATCTGAACTGGCCTTGGGCATAATTTAACCCTGACACTCATCCCAGCCATTCCAGGGTGCTGTCAGATGGATCCTAAGAGGCCTCAGTAATTCAGTGCATTCTCACCTTCTAATATCCCTCCTAACATCCTGAGCTGCAACGATCAGGTGCTGCATGGTTCTAATCTTCACAACGACGTTACCACTGAGCACAAATCTCCGAAACACACAAAGATCCATCTGTGTCTTGATGAATTACGGGTATGTGTTTTTGCAGAGCCGACACCATGCATGTTGTTTTCTTTAAGGTCCTGTTGGCCCACATATTTACAGGAGATGTGTTTGTATTTTAACCTACTGGTGGATCTCAAGAAGTTGACCTGAATTTATTTTTGTGATTCAATTCAAAACATGAAACAAATTTATTAACTTGTAGAATATTGTTGCAAATTCACCTCAAACTGCTTCCTTTCTTCATGCAGCCAAAGAGGTGTACTCTATGTACCCCACTAATGCCTGTAGATGCATATTCTGCACATACCAATGATCGTATTGGAATCATTTTGCTTCCATGTAGTGGTTAAAGTAATTCCCAATTATTATTATTTTTGCTCAACTTATGTTTTTCAGTAAGTTCAGACTGATCATATGTATTAAACACAGGGTGAAACATTTCAAGCATTAATTTCTGTTCATTTTAATGTTATGTTTCACAGCTAATAAAAAACCCAAATTCTGCTTCCCAGAAAATTTGACAAATAAAATAGGAAAGTTAAGGAAAAAGTGTGGTAGAAAAAAGGTGCACAGGGGTAACCACAGACTTGAGATATTCAATATAGCACCCCCATGTTGAGTCAGGATTACTGCATGAATGCAGCGTGGCATGGAGGAGATCAGCCTGTGGTCTTGCTGAAATGTTTAGGAAGCCCAGATTGCTTTGGTAGTGGACTTCAGGTCATCTGCACTGTTGTCTCTGGTGTCTCTCATCTTCTTCTTAACAACAGCAAATAGATTCTCTGTGGGTTTAGGTCAGGCCAGTTTGCCTGCCAATCAATACCAGTGACATCTTGGTCATTAAATCAGGTATTGGTACTTTGGTGTGGGTAGGTGCTGGAAAATGAAATCAGCGTCTCCATTAAGCTTTTCTTTACAATCCTCTCAAGACTGTGTTTATCCCTTGTTGCTAGTATACCTTTTTCCAATCACAGTTTTCCCCTCAACTCAACTTTCCATTACTATGCTTGACTTTTTGTGGCTTACTCTCGTTGTCTAAGGTGTCACTGTCAAGTCTGCCGGACAACTGTCAAGTCAACAGTCTTCTCCATTTTTAGTCGTGTTTTTGGACTATGTGAAGAAGCCAGGGCACCTGGAGAGAACCCTTTATACCGAGAAAAAAATGAACCTTTTCAATGTTTGTTTGATTTGTTGAGATGCACCAGTTTGCTCTGAAAATAAAAAGCCTTAGGTTTACGTTTGGTTTGTTAACAGCCTGGTGAACATGCCTGGAAAACACTCGGAACACCAGGTTTTCTCAGGAAATGCTGTAATTCCTGTTTCTGGGCTGGTGTTGATCGTCCAGCAGCACTAAACAGAAAACTCAGCATCACCTCCAGTAACATCTGACATTATTCTCTATGTAAATGTTAATAGATTCAGGGAGAGTAAAGGTGAATTATGCCTTCGCTGCAGCAGAACTGATTGGGATTTTTCTCAGTTTTACTGTCAGGATCTTGCTCAAAGGCAACTTAGTTGATGCAACTGGTTTCATGTTGCAACCAGATCTCAGTGATTTGCAGCAACACCTTACAAGAGTGTAGGAATTTGTGACAAAGCTTAACTGTTTTGGAGATCAGGAACACTTTGAAACTAACAAGCTAAGCGCAGAGAACCTCAAAGAACATATAAATGATCTTCTTTTAATAACTTTGGGTAATAAGTAAGGCTGCACGGTATTAGGACAACAAGCGATATGCAATTATAAAGCACTTCTATTGAAAGCGTCACACTTTTAATGTCAGTTCAGTTTTTATGAGGATGTTTTATTCTTGTTTTATTGAGTTTGATCTTACCTTTTCTTTTATCTACTGACATGGGTCACTTTCAGTTAAAAACAAGAGTTGTCTGCAGGGTATTGTAAAGGTATGCAGTAAAACTGCCTGACCGCAGCCGTCCTTTACGGGAAGGATTTTCCCTGTTACCTTCTGGAAGGGGGTACAGGATGCCACACTGTAAAACAAAGACTGAAAAATCTTTTATTTCTCCTGCTGTCAGCTTGGTGAACTTCACAGTGTGAGGATGAACTCAGATTTTTCTTTTAATGCTGTTATTTTGTGCTTGTCCATATGTGACTGCTATCTGCACGACAAATTGCCCCTTAAGGATAATAAAGTTTACGTTGAAACCTTGAATATTGGTGAGTTTAGTGGTGATATAGTCTGCGATAAATAAACAAATAATTGCAAAGTGTGAATGTCTTTTTGCTCTGTGTTCATTGCAAACATAGAGCCCAGATAATGAGTCAATAAAACCTCATTATTTCCATCTGAACAACAAGGTTTTTTTGAAAAAGCTGCTGTTTTGGTACTGAAACAACTTAGCTGTAGTTTCTGCATAAACCGTTTTATCCTGCATTAAACAACAGGTTTCACCAACCATACTGCAGGCACAGAAAGCCTGAATGCACGGTGCCTAAATAATTAGCTAACATTTATTGCAGTGCAGTTATTTCTTTGTGATATGCATACTGCATTCCAACAACGATACATCTGGGATGTATTTTGCAGCCGCAGTAATATGCAATGACTCCATGCAGTCTTCTGCCCACTGTCGCCACATGCTTTCTCAGGATGAGGGATTCCTGGAAAGTCGATCACTCGATGCAATACGCTAGGATCATTTTTCAGCCGTTACCAGCATTATGTGATTAACTGATTGATTTGACTGTATTATATTACATAATTGAACTGAATCTAAATCTGTAAACATGACCTTATTGATGTCATCTTATATTTTTATTTAACTGGATATGAGTCAGCCCTGTTTGCTTGTGCAGCGCATTCAGCTGACATTTGTTGTAAATCAGTTCCATATTAAGTTATTGAATTAAACTCATTAAATTTTCCTGCAACATAATGCTGCACTAATGCACAGATACATGTCAGTGCACATTTTTCAAGCAATATTTCATCTGCAAATATGTTTTCTAAGTTCAAATCTAAATCCAAACCCAACACCAAACAAAATAAAATGACATTTTTGGAGTCAAATCTTTTTCTTTACTTTCCTTTTAAAGTGTCAGGGTAGAGAGGCATTAAAGCCCCTGACACAACCTGTTGACCTAACCCTAACCCTGACTCTGACTGATTTATTGGGATTCATCCTACACAACACATGGCTGATGAAAATATGAAGTCATTCTGTTTTATTTCTTTCAGCACCCAAAAAACAAAGAATATGAAGATTAAGTTGACAGAAACAGCAGAGCTGTGATTTGGTGGATCAGATTGGGCCTGGGTGGTTCTTGCATAAATAGAGATGAAAAGAAATGGGTTGAACAGTTCTGAGTTGTGTCTGCTTTGTTCAGGAACCAGTGAGGGATTCTGATAGATTCTGAAAACGTCAAGCAACGCAAACACTGTTTAATGTCTGGATGGTACTGAAACATAAAACTGTAACACACATTGTGACAACAAAAAAATCAACAAAACCCAAATTTCCATATTTTTTGGTTTCAAATTATTACTCATTAGGGACATAATTTATGGTCAGTTTTCAGGAGCCTCGAGGTTTGTGAGTTTCACATAAGTGTTTAAAAGCAGTCGAAAGCAGGGTTCTGCGACCTGACAAGTGGCTTTACTGACCTTCCACAATGGCTCTTAACAACTCAGTCTAAAAATGATAAAGAACCAACAAATGTTTTTATACATATATATAATATATATATATATATATATATATATATATATATTATATATATATATATATATATAATTATATATATATATACAGGGGTTGGACAATGAAACTGAAACACCTGGTTTTAGACCACAATAATTTATTAGTATGGTGTAGGGCCTCCTTTTGCGGCCAATACAGCATCAATTTGTCTTGGGAATGACATATACAAGTCCTGCACAGTATTCAGAGGGATTTTAAGCCATTCTTCTTGCAGGATAGTGGCCAGGTCACTACGTGATACTGGTGGAGGAAAACGTTTCCTGACTCGCTCCTCCAAAACACCCCAAAGTGGCTCAATAATATTTAGATCTGGTGACTGTGCAGGCCATGGGAGATGTTCAACTTCACTTCATGTTCATCAAAACCAATCTTTCACCAGTCTTGCTGTGTGTATTGTTGCATTGTCATCCTGATACACGGCACTGCCTTCAGGATACAATGTTTGAACCATTGGATGCACATGGTCCTCAAGAATGGTTCGCTAGTCCTTGGTAGTGACGCGCCCATCTAGCACTAGTATTGGGCCAAGGGAATGCTATGATATGGCAGCCCAAACCATCACTGATCCACCCCCATGCTTCACTCTGGGGATGCAACAGTCTGGGTGGTACGCTTCTTTGGGGCTTCTCCACACCGTAACTCTCCCGGATGTGGGGAAAACAGTAAAGGTGGACTCATCAGAGAACAATACATGTTTCACATTGTCCACAGCCCAAGATCTGCGCTCCTTGCACCATTGAAACCGACGTTTGGCATTGGCATGAGTGACCAAAGTTTGTCTATAGCAGCCCGGCCGTGTATATTGACCCTGTGGAGCTCCCGACGGGACAGTTTCTGGTGGCAACAGGAGAGTTGAGGTGCACATTTAATTCTGCCGTGATTTGGGCAGCCGTGGTTTTATGTTTTTGGATCCAATCGGGTTAGCACCCGAACATCCCTTTCAGACAGCTTCCTCTTGCGTCCACAGTTAATCCTGTTGGATGTGGTTCGTCCTTCTTGGTGGTTTGCTGACATTACCCTGGATACCGTGGCTCTTGATACATCACAAAGACTTGCTGTCTTGGTCACAGATGCGCCAGCAAGACGTGCACCAACAAGTTGTCCTCTTTTGAACTCTGGTATGTCACCCATAATGTTGTGTGCATTTCAATATTTTGAGCAAAAACTGTGCTCTTACCTGCTAATTGAACCTTTACACTCTGCTCTTACTGGTGCAATGTGCAATCAATGAAGACTGGCTACCAGGCTGGTCCAATTTAGCCATGAAACCTCCCACACTAAAATGACAGGTGTTTCAGTTTCATTGTCCAACCCCTGTATATATAATAACAAATGCAGGTTTTAGCAGTTTTTCTGTTTTTTCGTAAAATAATTGCGTTGAATTTCCACAAAAGAATGACACTGAAAGTTACTGAAAGTAAATATTTTTTAGATCTATTATTCTTGTCATTCGGTTGGACACTGTGTCCTTTTAAACATAATGTTCCAAAATGATCAACATTCTGTACAAGGTAATGTATCCATCCTCTGTTTGCTAAAATGTTATTTTTCTCTTTATGTTAAGACCTACGAATGGAAATAAAATGGTTGCCTTGAAAAACTGACAATACATTTCCTACAGTACATGTAACATTAGCAGCTCTAAACATGTTTTATTTAGCTGGATTGATGACAAAAATGGCTCTTTAGATTGTAAAGGTTGTAGACCCCTGGTTTAAAGGGTTTCATAGCTTTTTCAAGGCCCTGTTAAATGGCTCCTAACCTTTATATGCTTTACATCAAACTATCTTTTCATTTGTGTTTGGCTCTTTTTTACCATCAGGCTTAAAATAAATGCTCATCCTTTCCTTTAAAACCCTGTACTAAACTAGATTATTTTCTAGTGGGAATTAATCCAACTTTTTCACTCTGTAAAACATGTCTCCATCATTAGAGTGAACTGGATTTATATGTTAAAGTACTGGTTGAAAACGTCCTTTTATAAAAAGCATCAGCGAACCGTGTTGGTCAGTATCTCATGTGTGCAGTTGCTTCAACCCTTTGTTTGAACTTTTCACGTTGCCATTCAGTGATAAAGACACGTTAGGAAGTAGTTAAATGTTTTCATCTGCTGCATTCGGACAGCTGCTCTATCATTCCCTGCTGACCGTTTGTCTGTGTGCACATCAAGGCAGGCAGCAGCACATGATAACAGTCAGCTACATATCTCCTGAAGCAGCTCCCCTTTACTGTCTGCAGTGGAAAGTACGTGTTTATCTCTGCACTGCCGTCGGTTCCCTTTGATTTCCCTTAAGTCTTATGTCTTTTGTCATGTTCTGGTCTCCTGAATGCTTGCTTATGGGTGTTGTTTGTTTTCTCCTCCCCCGTTTCTTCTTTATTTGCATGTCGTTCCTCCTGTTCCTCCACACCTCCCTCCTCAACCTGCCCTGTCCTCCCCCTGTGTGCTCAGACACTGTGCCCAGCGCTGAACCTGCAGCTCATGGTTGGTATCTCTATTTTCCTCTTTATGTCTCTTTTTCTGTACGTTAATATTTGTCCCTGCAGCTTGCCCGCCCTCACTGTTGCACGGTGGATGTTATTGTGCCTGCTTGCTTGACTTGGAAATGTCAGCTGCCTGCTGTCAGTTATTTATTGATTGCACTGATCAGTCTTTTGGGGCACCAGTTTCAGCTACCAAGCGAGCTCTGTTTTATTTTTGTTGAGTTTATTCTGTCAGAAAAAGTTATTGCCGCTGCAAAAAGCCAGTTATGGCGTAACAACTTCTAATCTTTCTTGCTGGAACCGCGCTTGGAGAATGATTTCACCAACTAACCAATTACTGTGTTTCCCTGAAGGTGCCACAGAGTAATAAAACCCACTCTGAGGACAGGACTGATTATATCAGCCACAGCAGATAGTTTTGTGTCGAGGCAAAAATAGACCTCATTTACTTGTTTTCATGCGTTTGACTGAACTGATACACATCATTTTCTAATTTCGTCTAATTTGCATCGCTTTTCCATTATTTTTTATTTTTTTGGCTGGCATTTCATAATTTGTGTGAGCGAATTTACTGTCACGAGCTTTCTGTTAATCATTGTGCTCATTTTGCTCCATTGGAAATTTAAAACTTACTTCACTCACTTGGTTTAATGACCAAATTAGTGAGCTGCAGAGCAAAAATGAGCCATGGGTCCCTAAATAAGCTCCTGTTTGTTGCAATTTAGCTGCATGATTTCATTTAGGTCTACGAGTTATTTGAAGCTTTGCGCAGGTCAACAAACCAAACATGCTAATGAAATTACCGCACACCAAGAGGCATGCAAAGACACCTAATTTACCCAGGTTGTGATCCAGACTTCCAGCAAGTTTTGCACACATGTACATGAAATTATTATGATGGATGCTTTCAGAATACCTGATAAGGGTTCAAGGGTTCAAAGTAGATGATGTTTGCAGGCTGGCCTTCCTTTCACAATTGTTGTCTGGCTGGAGCATGCCACCAGGCTGTGTTGGTTCAGCCCTTTGGTAGCAGCATATTGGTGTGGCATGGGGTAGCATGGTTGCTGTAGTGGCTCATGAACCCAGATCTGGATTGGTTATCAAAGTATTTGTGATGTCAAAGCTACAACCTCATCAATCCCAACAAGGAGGTGGCAGCGCTCTGAAGAAGTTACTCTCCCAGTTTTTGGTCTCTTGGCACTAAAACTTCTATACATATTGCATCCAACACTGCTATGGCTCTAGCCTAAAGAATCTAAGTAGGCAACTGCAACAAACAAGATTTTGCCACACCCCCAAATTGCGCACAGACTATGCTGTGCTGGTTTCTGGGAGACTGAATGAGTTTTTCAGGCTGCAGTTTAAATGCTAAACACACCTGTCAAAGAGAACCCCTGGCATTATATTAAGTGATGAGGAGCAGGATGAGGAAATCATAAGCAGTGGTACACTGCTTATGATTTTATGATAGCCAGATTTTAGATTTTGTGAACAGTTCCTTCTGTTTTAACTCAAGGCCAAGTAGGAAGGACTTCAGCAAAGATCCTAGAGCAGCAGCCACTGCTGTCCATCAATCTGTGAAAGGTTATTAGGTAATTTCCTTATAACTATTTGAAGTCCCTTCTTCCATAGACCAATTATTCACAATTTATGAAACAGCTGCTCATTTTCTCAGGAGTGGATTTCCTGGAAAATTCACCCCAGGGTCAGAGTGAGCAATGCTTAGAGAAATGACAAAAAACCAAGGGGTTTCATCTCAGACTCTACAGACCTCAGTTAACAGGTTAAAGGTCATGACAGGACAATTAGAAAAAAACAGCTGCTTGGGAGGATAGATGGAGATAGCTTCTTCACATTTAGGTTTGCAGAACTGCATCCAAATGGGAAAAAAAGACTGCTGGAACCATCTAGACCAAGTAGAGATGTTTGACCATAATGCAGAGACCGTGTTTGGAAGAAACCAAACAGAATATCAGTACAAACACATCAAACCATCTGTCAATCATGGTCATGGAGGGTTGATGATTTTAACTTGTTTTGCAGCCGCAGGACCTGGGCCCTTTGCAGTCATTGAATCAACATTGAACCTCTCTGCTAAAGTATTCCAGAGATAAATGTGAGGCTGTCAGATAAAGTTTGGCTAGAACTGGGTCATCAACAGGACAACAAACCCAAAGACAGCAGCAAATCTGTTACAGACAATCTGAAAAGAAATTGATCAATGTGTTGCAATGGCCCAGTCAAAGTCCAGACCTCAACCTGGGAAATACTGTGGTGAAACCTTCAGAGAGCTCTGCAGAAACAAACTGCTGGAGACTAAAAGTCAGACCACTGAGAGTCCCTGGTGGTTGGTGCTCCCACCAACTACTAGATCACTGAACGTATGTAGCCGTTTAATAACTGTATGTTTATTTTCTCCAACTTCCCATGCAGCTCAGTCAGAACCGCTGTCCATGAAACCAGTGCTGCACCTCCACATCTCAGTTATGGATTTAATTACTCAATCAGGAGATAATTTGTTTAGAGCTTGCAACACAGGGATGCTTAAATGTGCACATTAAGCAAGAAATATTCCAAATGATTTGCTTCTGTTATAGTTCAAGGTAGCACACTAATCTCAGCCTTTTACCATAGTCTAATTTATCCCTAAATTGACTGAATTAATTACATCCATCAATATCAGTTATTGTGTCCCTCCTGACACCATGTAGGCTCCTCCGTCAGCAGCCCTGAAGTATCCTTCCTGTAACCGATGGTAGAAGCTCGTCTTGCTGAGAAAGCAGATGTTTTGTTCAGCTTTTTTGTAGGATGTGTTCTCAGCATTGATGAGTTTTTGAATTGTTGCCCCAGATGTTCTATCTCAGCCATAATCATTTTTTAAATGGTAGTAATTAGCTGCAGCGATGCATCTTAAGTATAAAATTTGAATTTCCTTTTCTTGATATTTTTGTCCCAAATTTGGTAAACAGTGGCTTGATACTGAGATGGATTGAATAATTCTTTTAAGAAACATTTCATCTTAATATTCATTATTCATCTGCTTCACTTTGGTTCCTGTGCAAATGTTTTAAATCACTTTTCATTTCTTTTCATGCAGCAGGCTTTTGTGTGAGATTTTGAAGTGGTTTAGCTCAATAGGGAAATACAAATAAATGACTGAACACTGAATATGTTTTGGCACAATGGTGTATAATGACAAGAAGACCTAAAATATTCTATATATGCAAAGGATTTGGAGTGCTTATGTAACAGCTGAATGTGACATTTTAGGTTTAATGAGGAAAGCAACTGCTTGTTCCTTCATCCTTATTCCTGCTCACAGGGCTGAAACTGTGCAGTGGCTCCTGTTTTTTATGGTTCTATGTGAGCTGGCTTTGGTTCAGGCACGCAGTCTTGCAAAAGTATTTATACCCCTTGAACTTTTTCACATTTTTCATGTTGCAACCTAAAAATTTAATGTGTTTTATTGGGATTTTATGTGATACACCAAAATAAAGTAGTGTGTAAATGTTTAGAGGAAGGAAAATAGTTCATGGTTCTCAACATTTTTACTAATAAAATCTACTAGAAGTGGCCAGTAGTTGTATTTATCTAACTTTATTTTGTTTTTCGTAAAAAAGTTGCAGTTCAGAAGTCACCTCAGTAAACAGAGCCCGACTGTGTTCAGTTTAGCTTCTGTATAAATGCAGCTGTTCTGTTTCTGGCCTCAGAGGTTCTTTAGAAAACAATAGAGAACAAACAGCATCACAAAGATAAAGGAACCCAGCAGACAGGTCAGGGAAAACTTTGTGGAGAGGTTTAAATAAGGGTCAGGTTCTAGAACAGTACCCCAAGTTATGAACATCTCCCAGAGTTCTGTTCAATCCATCATCTGAACGTGGAGAGAGGATGGACCAACTGCAATGTTCTTTGTTGAAAGAAAGCCAGAAGGAGTCCTGTTTGCAGAGAGCCACAAGCCATGTAGGGGACACAGCAAACATGTGGAAGAATGTGGTCAGATTAGATAAGAGCAAAATAAAACTTTTTGTCTACATCCAAAATGCTACAACATGGTGGTGACAGCATCATGTTGTGGGGATGCTTTTCTTCAGTAGGGACAGGGAAGCTGGTCAGAGTTGATGGGAAGATGAACGGAGCTAAATCCAGAACAATCCTGGAAGAAAACCTGTTAAAGGCAGCAGAAGACCTGAGACTGGGGTGGAGGTTCACCCTCCAGCAGGAGAACCACCCTGAACATACAATCCGAAAAACTGAGAAAAGATTTTACTGGTTAAAAAAATAAAACAACATTCATTTCCTTTGTTTTCACAGCTATTCTCTACTTCGTGTTGGTCTGTTGCATAAAATCCCAATGAAATAGATTTAAATGTTTGTAATGTGATGAAATGTAAAACGCTTTAAGAGGAATTAATACTTTTGCATGGCTCTGTATATCTCCACACCCCTTCGTCCTACTGCAATGGAGTTGCATTGATATGTATCATGAATGTCAACATTTAATGCAGGTGGAGGAAGCGGTGCACTGTTTCTGCAGCGTTGTTTATCTGAAGGTGATCTGGGTTTCAGCTGATGGCAACAGGAAAGTATTAAGTAGCTCAGAATGGACAGTTCTTTATGTCAGACATAATATATATTTCTATAATGTTATGTTGCTTTAACTGCTAATGTAAATAACCTGACAATGTTTTCTGTCTTAAAAAACAGATGCAGAATCAGATGTAAAACCAGCTCTACTGCAAAAATACCTTAAAAACAGAATAGAGGTGGCATTTTACTGAAAATAAATAGGTGTTAAAAGTTTGAAATAAAATTTAAATGTATGCATTCATGAAAATGTCGGTATTTCTGTAGGGCTAGCACTAAAGTAAAGAAAGTCCATTATTTTTTACTTTTAACTGTGTCAAGCTCTGGTTATCAGCATCACTCTAGTTTATTTTGACATCATTTGCTCACAATTATGAGATAAAGTTTGACGTAAAGCATCTAGGAAAACAATGACATCCAAGTGCAAAGTTAGGATTAAAACTACTGGACAGAGAAATGCAGAGAATATTTAAAATATACTATTCAGATGCGTGTTTCTTTTCTCTAACAGCTGTACAATCATGATAAAAACACGGAATGGACGCTGTCATGTATGGTGAAGCTGAAGTAAACATTGGTCAGGACAACGATCATCTCCAAGACTTAAATGGTGCTAATCTATAGGTCATCTCTGTAAGTTGAAGTATCATTGAAAAAATTATTTACTTCAGTCATGCAATTCAAAGACTGTATTTATCTTAATTTTAATGACTACAACTTAAAGCTAAAGCAAACAAAAATACAGCTTCTCAGAACATTTGAATATGGATACCCATGCATAGCAATGGAAAGTTGAGTGGAAGGAAAACTTGTGGTAGAAAAAGATCCACAAACAACAGGGATAACCACAGCCTTGAGAGCTAAACCCATTCAACAATTTACAACATTCTTCACCTCATGATGAACACGTAACAGTCCAAGTGTCCAGATTGATACCAAGCATAGCTGCACTAAATTTAAAAACTGTATGTATATCACTTTTTTATTTCTCACCAAAGTTTACGTTTTTAATATTTAAAATTTTTGTACATCCAGATTAAAGTGAAACCAAAATCTAATTCCTTGTTTGGATCGGCAAACTTCACCAATCAAGCTGATTCTGACTCTTAATGAAAATAGTTTCGCTGATGCTGATTGGCCAGCAACCTGGTCCGACCTAAACCAGAGAAACTATGAGCTGTTGTCAAAAGGAACTAGAGAGACGCCAGAACCAAAAGTGGAGATGAGCTGAAGGCCACTTTTAAAGCTTCCTGGGCTTTCATGAAGACATCAGCAGAACCACACGTTGATCACCTCCATGCCATGCTGCATTAATGCAATAGTTCATGCAAAACTAGCCCCGACCTAGTAATGGGATCAGAAACTGTACAGTATATGGACACACAGTGCTTAAGGCTCACCTTACAGTCCAAAATTAACCTTTTTGAATGTTATTGCACACATCATGTTTGGAGGAGAAATTGTTCTGCAAATAACCCCAAAAACACCATCAAGGTGTGGGCTGTTTTGCAGAAAATGACACCGGTGGACTCCATATAACTGAAAGGGTCAACAGAGAACTGTAGCAGAACATTCTTCATACAAATCAGAAGATGCAACGAGGGCAGATTTTCCAGCAAGGCAATGATCCTAAGCTAACAGCCCAGGAAACTGTCAGCTTGGATCAGAGAAAGAAAAGCTGCTGGATTGGCCCGGTCCATCAGAATCCTACTGAAAATCTCTGGTTCAGAATGGTTCATGCAGGAGATGTCTTGAAGCTGTAATAATACATAGTTTTTTTTTTTACAAAAACTACATTTCATTAAGCATGTTCAGTGGTTACTCAATAATGATCTCTTGTTGTGTTTGCTGCTGACTTCAGGGGTGGATTGATAAAGTCTGCATTTTCTGTTTGGAGTAAAAATTAAAGGTACCGTTATCTAGTATGTCCTGTTTTTACCAGCTGACAGTCTGAAATACTATGTGATGCCAAGAAGAACAATAGTAATGTTTTCTATTTTTAAAACAATGTGAAGAGAGCAGAAGATCCTGGGCTGAGCCCTGATGAACTGATCTGCTCAGACAGTGATAGAGACGGGACCGCATTAAAATGGAAACACATTGGCGGAAAGTTGGTGGTCGGTTCAGGTGTTGGATCCAGTATTTACATATAATTAATTTATGCCATTTCTTATTATCTGGAGCTGATGTGCAAGCAAGCTTTTAGTGAAAGAATCTGGCGGCTGCTTATTTGCAGCAGCTGACAAAGCGTGAACTGTGAAAAGCCTGTTGTTGTTTCCTAATGCAGCGATCAGCCGTAGAACAAAAGCAGTAAACACAGAGCTTCTCTTTCATTTATGCATCTCTCTGTTTGTTTTTAACTGGGTTTTACACAGCAGATAGCACCGAAACTGATTACCTGTTAAACCTCACATTATTTACTCACTTTTTAGAAACACTATGGAAAATTAAATAACCTTCAGCGGAGTTTAAAACAGACCAAGAACATAATCCTACATAAAAATATCCATCACTGCAGGTTAGATGTTTAGTTTTCTCTTCTGTCCCAAAAGGTAAAAATAAAAACTTATTCAGAGAAACTTATTTAACCTTATTTTAGTTTCACAAGCAGAATTTAAGGCTGTAGTGCCAAACGTGCCTCAAAACCAAAAAGATAAAAGATAATAAAATAACCTTAATATAAAAGAACTTAACTAAATAAAAATATCTTCTTTGTATGTAAGTGTAAAATCATTCCATAATTATATTGTTAAATAAGAACATAATTCATTAAATATTAATTGATCACAGATTAAAAGCTTATGTAATTATTTTTGTATTTAAATAATTAGTAATTTAAACTGTCAGTGGCTTGTCATGCATAATAATCTGATTGGTTCACCTGCACATTAATTTGGACCAATCACCTTTAAATATAGCTGTGTTAGCCCCACCCACTGACTTAAATGTTTAAGGCCGTAAGATTAAATAAAAACATGATGTGCTGCAGCACATGAGTATAGAATCTAATTATTTAAACTGTTGAATAAATAAAAAATAATTATAAATAATGAAAGTAATTTATCCCAGAGCTGTTCTATCAGGTTGAGGTCAGAACTCTGTGCCAGTCAGTCAAGCTCATCTACACCAAACTTTCTCATCTATGTCTTTATGGACCTTGCTTTATGCACTGGTGGGCAGTCATGTTGGAAGAGGAAGGGGCCATCTCCAAATTGTCCCCACAATGTTGGGAGCAGGGAATGGTCCAAAATGTCTTGGTCTGCTGAAGAATTCAGAGTTCCTCATACTGGAACCAAGGTGCCAAGCCCAGCTCCTGGAAAACAACCCCACTGCATAATCCCCCCTCCACCAAACTTTACACTTGGCACAATGCAGTCAGACAAGTACCGTTGTCCTGGCAACCACCCAGACTCGTCCATCAAATTGTCAGATGGAGAAGCGTGACACGTCACTCCAGAAAACAAGCTCTCCACTGGTCTGGAGTCCAGTGGTGGTGTGCTTTACACCACTGCAGCTGACACTTTGCATTGCACTTGATGATGTATGGCTTGGATGCAGCTGCTCAGCCATGGAAACGAGCCATTAAAGCCACATGATGTTTGGAGGTCTGTTTGGAGGCCATAGTACCTGAAAAGACCCCACGCATGCATGAGGAGAACATGTAAACTGGGTTATGCTGCAGGACACTGATCCTAAGCACATCAGAACTAGCTAATCCACCTCTGAATGACTCAAACTAAATAAAGGTTTTGGAGTGACCTAGTGAAAGTCTGTAACATAGCTAAAACAAGTCATTCCTGCTTGAAACCATCCCATGGAAAACTGGACCAAGTTGATTTGCCATTTTGTCTGAATAGAAGAATCATTGTTTGAAAACTGAGAGGGGTCATACTTTTTCACAGCTCTGTATGGGAGTGCGCAGCTTTGGAGGTTCTCTCAGGTCACCTGCTTTCAGCACTGCAGCACACAAACTAAATGATGATGCAACCGTGGCTGGGTCATAGGTAACGCCACACGTCTATGGACTGCAATCACATTGATCTCTGTTTCTTTACTCTTTGATATCATTCTCCCATGCAGACACATACTGAGTAAGTTATTTTTAATGTATTTCTTCTTCAGTCTTACTGAGTACCCTTAATTCCTCATCAATAAATACATTAAAAGCAAAGTTAGCATCCATACAAAACATTCTTCATGTTTCTTAATGATGCAGGTACAGGCTCCCTGGTTGGAATGTGGATTTATAAATTGGCAGAAAATTCTGTAGAAGTCCAGTGGCCATTTGCCAGAATAGCAAATAATTAATGTGTGCTGTAGCTGTAGCCAGGTCAGCACCTGTTTTTAATATGTTTACATGCAAAGGAAATAAGGTTACTGGGAGAAAGGCAGGGAATTAAAGAATGAACAGACCCTGCAGCTGGTCATTATTCAGATAAAAACAGCTTAACTCTGCGCCACAGACCCTTGTTTTGTCATTCCAATCCCATTAAATGCACATTGATTAAACATACAATTAGTCTGGGTTACAGTGCTGATGCCTGAACATATGCAATAGCAATAAAGGTGCAATTTGTCAGGTTGTCAAGCATCACATGCATTATAAGCAGTCCTCTGCACATGGATTTACTTTACAGTTGTCTAACCAGAGCAGCTTTGTCTAAGAAAACGTAGTACTTAACAAAACTTAGACCCTGCAGCTTTTTATTTGGTTGCACACCCAAGTATGTTAGACGTTGATTTCTAGGGAAATGTTTGTGTTTATAAATCGTATTTGGGAATGTTCCTCTTTTGATATTCTGTTTGTGGTTTTATCTTTAATTCTGAGAGGAGTATGTTTAACGTGTAAAAGATCTTGTAAAGATTTTGGCCAGAGCTTGTAACAGAGTCATTAGCCCCTTTTCCATTGCCTGTAGAAAGCCCCAGGTTTTGTAAAGACCAGGTCGTGTTTCGATAAAAATTTACCCAGGTAATTTCTCTTTCCCGGCGCTTTACTTTCACGGGTAAATGGTCCTGGTCTGGAGTAGGTCTTTTCAGCATTCCCCGGGCTTTGTGAAAGGGGCAGAGCTGTGTGCAGCAAGGCTTGGCACCAGCAGCTTCAGTAATGGCAGAGGTTACTATACAAACTACCATTAATTTGTCACAAAAAAGTATCTTTAAGATGTTTTTAAGCAAGAAAGTAGACCTTAAAACTTAATCACTGCAGTCAGTTTATCAAGAATGAGCCGACATTTATGTGTTTTTTCGAAGTTTTCAGAGCAGCGGAGGTCCGCTTTTAGGCTGGTCTGGCTGCTAAGCTAAACTAACTGAGCGGCTAGACTGGGACTAACCGCTGCCTGATCTCGGCCCAGCACTCTGGGATTTCGCGCTACCTATTATCTGTTTATGGCGGCTGAAAGTGAATATAAAGTGTTTAGTAGATATGTGGTGAATAACTGCAAGTACCAGAAAATAAAACGGAATATTTTTCGCCAGAAATTTGTGACATTTTAAGTTATTAGTGGCATTAATAATAAACTATTTAGTCACAGTTCTGCAAGACAAATATTTTAATGAAGTGCTATGATAAACATGTTCAGTAGGTGGTTATCATGTTATCTGTTATGAGTTTACCTGATGATAATAAAAGAAAAATAAGTGTGTTAATCAGTGTTATGTAGTTATTGTAAATTAATCATGCAGTTGTAAAGCAACAACTCTGGCCAGATGCAGGTTGGTAAAAATTAAAATAATTATTTAAACTTTTCCTGCTTTTGGATCCAGGGTAGCTTAAGGAATAATGGAAGGAATTAATCAACTGTATAACTCAAAAGCTGCTCACCATCTTTTATTTATCACTTGACACAAAAAAAAAATATTCATTAGCTTTTAAACTGAGTAAAGGAGTATTGCCATCTGCTGGACTGAAGGTGTATTGCAGTTTTCTTCACAACTTCCCCAGACGTCACTAGGCTGATTTAAATAAATGGTCGAAGGCCTCTCTATCCAATGGAAAATGAAACAACAAGATTCCCTGGGATTCCTATTACCCAGGTAAAACAAATCCTGGGGCTCTCTATAGAAAAGGGGCTGTTGTTCACAGTGAAAGGAGTCCTGTACCTACATGGACTGAAAGGCCACTCAGCAAGGGAGAAGGTATTCTTCCAGAAGCATCATAAAAAGCCCAGAATACAGTTTGAATATGCACTCAGGGATATACCATCACTGGCTTGCCACAAAAAGTACTGCAAAAAATGGCTGCTGGTGCTTTGCATTCATCAGAGCTTTGAATCACCATTTAAATATGACATCACTAAAGAGGCTTCAGCAGGTGCTCTCCAGTCACCTGTTTGTGTGAAGAAGAAATATGAATTTGGGTCTGTATCCCCACTGCTTATAGTGTGACACCAAGTCAGAGTCTGTTAGAAACCATCAGGACTGACCGCCTGCCTCTCTATATCCTCCCAAATGTTGTTGTCATGGTGATGGCCTGCTTTTTGAGGCTAAAAGAGAGAGAAAGCAGAGACACCATTGAGATTGAAGGCTCCTCTCAAGATTGTCCTCTTCCCTCTAAAATAGGCTGGGTTCAGGCGAAAAGGCTTGGGGGGAGGAGGGGGCAAATTAAAGCTGCAGCAGAGAGAGGAGCAGGATCTGGGATGGGCTGCCAGCTGGCTGGAGGAGTGTGTGTTTAAACTGTTTCTTCTTTCAAATTGAACTTTAAATGAGAAAGAGACAGGGAGTCAGGAAGCATAATGTATTTAATATGTATGTAGATAAACTCAAGTGTGCTTCTTGTTCGGAGACTGGAAAAGTAATTTAAGTTAAAGGTGCACATATGAAATTAAACTCTAAGAAGTTACATTGTTGTTTTATCCCAACAGTTCAAGAAAGTAACGTTTGCTTTGGTACACAGCCTTTATTCATTATTGGGAGCTCATTTTACCCCAAATAAATGACCTAAAAGAAGCACAGCACCAATCAGAGCCTGTAGAGGATTTTCTTTGGGTCTTCTAACCCACATGTAGTAAGTTGACACCCATCAAGTAGCTTGTTTCTAAAATTTGGTTTGAGAGGCAGGGTTTCGATGTTGGAGGTTCAATCAGCATTTGGTCCTCTCATCTCTCCTCTATCTCCTCACCCTTAATGAAAGGGCATCTTGAGGGAAAATGTCAGTTGTTTTAGCTGATGGTTTGGTGCTCTGACTAATTTCCCATCCGGAGAGGTGAGCACGTCTGGAAAAGGATATGCCTGCCAACGCAGCTGTCAGCAAACTTGTGAAAGTCGTGGGATAATTGAGCCGCACTCGGAGATCTAATAGTGGAGGAGGAATGCAGAGGCATAATGACCACTTTGCTCACAGTGGAATTGTAGTGAAGGACAGCACTTTACTCTTTAATCCGAGGGCCGAGCTATTACATTTGGATGACATTACAAAGAAAAGGCATTCACTGAATGTTACAAAAAGGGATGTGTTGAAGGACTGCAGTTTGTAGTGACTCTGTTTTCTGGTTTGGGTGCATGTGTGTCAACACCTTTATTTAAGTTGTTTTTATTATATCTGGTTCGAGAAATATAACTGAGAGGGTGAATGACGGTTAGAGCTTTGGATTTAGCAAAAAAACACAACAGTGAGAGGTCCAAAAAGATCACAGTAGATATCGTCCTTGTCAATCAGATTTTGCAGCACAGAGATGAGATTTAGGGTTGACAGTGTGGAATCCATCTGTTAGTCCATTCCTCCATTCCTCTGTGTATCCATCCATCCATCCATCCATCCATCCATCCACCTGTCCGTCCGTCCGTCCCTCCCTCCATTCCTCTGTCCATCCATCCATCCGTCCATCCCTCCATCCGTCCGTCCGTCCCTCCCTCCTTTCGTCTGTCCATCCATCCATCCATCCCTCCATTCGTCCATCCGTCCTTCCCCCCATTCGTCTGTCCATCCATCCGTCCATTCCTCCATTCGTCCGTCCATCCATCCATCCATCCATCCATCCATCCCTCCATTCGTCCTTCCATCCATCCAACCATCCGTCCATCCCTCCATCCGTCCATCCATCCATCCATCCATCCGTCCCTCCATCCATTCGTCTGTCCATCCAACTTCTGTAGAAATGTTTCCTGTAAATTCATAGTAAACGTTTTAATTTCTAGGCCTAAACCAACACAAAGGGAACATGGAACATGATCTCCATCATAGCCACACCACTCTCTGGTAAAAAGCAATTAACCCAATGTTTTAACTCTTATTGCACATACATTATGTTTTGTAGAAGTACTACTCGTACAAGTTGTTAAACTCAAAAATCAGTTTTGTTCTCGCTCTGACTGTTGTGAGAAGATTGGAAACCATGCTGTTCATCCCAAAACGTAGCGGCCCAGATCTAATGAGATTCCCTCATTAAGGCAGAGCAGTCATTAATGGCCCAGTAGGACCTCTTTATTTAAGATCCATCCGTGCTCGTTGGGCGTGTGCACGCAGGTGAATGTTTTTGCATTCTAACCTGGCAATCAACGGCTTCAACCTGCCTTTGGGGCTCTCTTCAAATGAGGCACATATGCTGCATTAATTAGTTTCATACTCACAACTGAGTGTGACAGGTGACAAACAGACCACCGCCACCGCCTCCCCAAACCTTTCTCCTGCCGTTGTAGCTCACCTCCTGCTGAAAGTCAAGTGAACCTCTAAGGTTCCGTCTGGCTTTTCATGATGAAATAAACTGAGGAGTAATGAAATAGATGCATCAACAGCTTTTATCAAGCAGCAGCTGCGGGGATTTAACACTTCTCAGCAGAAGAAATGTCCCTACCATGAAATTTTAATTAGTGGTTTTGTTAATAGTTAAATCAGAAGAAATTAATTATTCGGTATGAGTTATAAATTTCTTTTGACCGTTGCGGCTATCGGGTAACTTTTATCTTCACCTCTTGCTTGGCAGAGCTTGTTATGGATAAGATGTGTTTAAAACCTTGGGAGAATTTAGAGGTTTCACCTACATGGACCCAAGCTTTGACATTTTATCCTTTTCTACCTCCATTTTTTACTCTAAACAAACCATTGCATACATAGTTGACTCAACCATTGTATCTAAGTTTATGTATTTGGTATTTATATGAATTCTGGAGATAAATAATCACAAAAATGCTCAAATATCACTTGATTATGTATTATTTTCTGTAAATCTAATATTACTGTACTCATTTTCCCTTATATGTTGTGCTAATCCCAGTCTGGGTCAGTTGACACTGAAATATGACAGAGTATTAGCCCTGATCAAACCAAAATAACTATGAGTGACCTCCTGCTGGTTACATTTTGTTAACTGGAGTCACATGACCACATTAAATGTCAAACAAGTCCTGTTGGTTGCTGGAAAATGAGCTGCTTAAAAGTGATGATGGATGATATTAGAGATGTTTCCTGCAGAGATGAAGCTAAAAGTGCAGCTATCACTTTAAATCAGAGGAGACCTGACAGAGTGATCAACTGTGGACGGACGGACAGACTTTTATTTTATAGAGATTCATTCCACATAGAGTAAAATATTTCCAGTTTTTATTCCTTGTAATTTTGATGATTATGGCTTACAGGTAAAGAAAACCCCAAATTCTGTGTCTTGGAAAATTAGAAAATCACATTAGACCAATTAAAAGAAAAGGTGTTTAAACACAAATGTACGCCCATTTCTATGTACTCCATACTTGGTTGGGCCGAGGCATAGCGGAGATGAGCCTGTGGTTCTGTGTGGGTGTAATGGAAGCCCAGGTTGCTTAGATGGGTGCCTTCAGGTCACCTGCCTTGTTGTGTCTGGTGTCTTTCATCTTCCTCTTGACAACAGCCCATAGATGTTCTATGTTCGTCCTGGTCAGGGGAGTTTGCTGGCCAATCAAGAACAGGAACACCATGGTCATTGCTCCAGACTCTGGGACCTTAATTTCCAAATGAAAAACAGAATTTACTTTAATCTGAAAACAGGACTTTGAACCATTGAGCAACAGTCCGGTTCCTTTTCTCCTTAGCACAGGTAAGACGCTTAAGATGTTGTCTCTGGTTCAGGACACAGGGAATGCAACATTTGTAGCCCATATCTAGTATTCGTCTGTGTGTGGAGATTCTTGATGCACCGACTCCAGCCTCAGTCCACTCCTTGTGAAGCTCCCCCAAATTCTTGAATTGGTTTCGCTTGACAATCCTCTCAAGGCTTTGGTTCTCCCTCTTGCTGGTGCACCTTTTCCTACCACACTTCTTCCTTCCACTCAATTTTCTGTTAATATGCTTGGATACAGAACTCTGTGAACAAAAAGCTTCTTCAGCAATGACTTTTTGTGCCTTACCCTTGTTGGGGTCATCCATTTTGGTCGCACATTTTGACATGCGCAGCTCAACAGACGTCGCAGCTCTGACGTCACCGGGGGTATAAACCCGCTGAGGGGGAAAGTTTTGTTGCCATTTCCAGCGTGTCTCACAGGACAGCGCAACGGAGGCGCATATCTGAAGAGACAAAAGCTCGGGGGCGAAGTTTTGCTCCACAAGGCCATTCCAGGAAGAGCTTGAAAGCTGGAAATCTGTCTGATTCAAGAAGATCAGAGGATTTATTCGCCGATCGAAGACTGGGCCGACACCTGGCGCAGGTGAAAACCGACACAGGTTTTATTTCAAAGGAGATGAGTTTCCTCCTTGTTGATTAAGTCGACTAACAGTTCTTCATAATTTTCCCCTCTTGGACGGATGAGAAGTTACTGTTTTCTTTTTCTTGAGGTGATCACGGACGCGTGATCCCCCCCCCTCATTTTTCTTCAGACCTGATCCATCCTCAACCGGTGGAGAGAAAAAATCAACGTGAAAGTAATTTCGTTCTTTTTAATATTAAACCGGATAGGTGCATTTAGAGGTCTGGGCAGAATGAGGCATAGTGAAGGTGACTTAGAATCACCAGTAGTTAATCTAAGGTATCAAGGTATCATATTGTTGCATGCAATACTGATTGAAGTGTTTTATGCTGAGCTGTTTTGATTTGCTGCGCAAGCGCTGCTGAATCGTGCGTGGTTCATGTTTTGTCCGGCTGATCCCAAATCACCCAGGAGTTAGAAGTTGGACTTTAAAAGTTTTTCATTCAAAGCAACTGTGGTCTGAGCCTTGCCCGACCACTCCTTTGTTCCAGTTTTTTATTACTGGAGTTTTTCCACTGAGTTCCAGCCTCAGAGTTTCATGACTCTTTGTTTGAGATTTGGGGCGATCAGTTGGTTGTGGCTAAAGGGGCGTGGCCCCACTTATCAGCTAATCGCTGCAATCGAGACAGCAACACCCCAGAAGGACTTCTCTTTCCATTTAACCCAAATTACACATTTTGTCCATAAAACTGCTGGTTTGATCTTCATAGACACTAAATGCGCATGTATTTTTCCTTTATTATTATTGTTAGGTAGTCAATTTTATTCCCCTTTTGTAGAATAGTGCTTGTTGGTTAGGTGAAGGTTTTTGGACCAGAATAATGGTATATCAGGATTATTTGGCTTCAATAAATCTTCATATATATAATTAAGAGAAACGTATGTGTTTATTTCGTGCAAGAGTGATTTAGCTTACAAAACAAGGTCGAAGTTCCCCACCTTTCGGTGAAGCGGTTGAATAGACAGTTTGTGGTTTTGGTTAATAATTTGTAATTATTAAAGAACTTTGAGCCCATAATCACAACACCAGAGGACATCTCTGATTTCTATTCGTAAGTAATGATTTTGGTTAAGAAATTATTTTTTTTATTATGATTTTAAATTATAATTCTTGATAAATATTAATTAATCAATAATCATAATCCTTACACCCTCTTTGTGAAGGGTGTCCATGACTGTTTTCTGTCCAGTCAGCAGTCTTCCCTATGATTGTTTAGCCTATGACCCAGAGTGAGAAACTATTTTAAAGGCTCAGGAAACCTTTGCAGGTGTTTGGAATCAATTACCTGATGAGGGTGTGACAACAAGAGGTTCTAATAATTAACTTTCTCACAGTATTCTAATTTTCTGAGACACTGAATTTTCTTTACCTGTAAGCCATAATCATCAATCATCAAAATTAAAAGAAACAAAGGCTTGGAATATATCACTCTATGTGTAATGATTACATAATATATATATACTATATATATATATATTATATTATAATAATACTATATATATATATGAGGTTCCCTTTCTGAGATGACTGACATTTTGCACTTTTACACAGTATTCTAATTTTTAAGGATGTATTTCTTTGAAGCAGGGGCGGATCTAGGAATGTATGGAACAAACTTCATTAGCAGACCAAGGCGTCTGCTAATAAAGTTTGTTCCAAGTACTTCAAGTGTTGCTGAAGTTTTCACCTTACCAGTTCTTGACCCTCTTCATGCACCTTGGAAGTTGGTGAAGCTGTGCCAGAAACTATTGGATTTCTCAAACGATATTCAGGCAGCTTTTAGGACATAAAATATAAAAGAAAAAGATAAATGAATCTAGAAGCAGGTCTTGTTTTACACATCAGCTACATTAACGCCTTTAATGTGGATTTGTTGCAACATCTGGAGAACATTTGTCTAACTGGATGAGGTAAAAACTCATTCAACTAATTTGCTCCACCTTCTGGACGTACCAAAAGAACACCATGGAAACCAAATGTTCTTAGGCTTCTGCAGCATCAAAGGTCCTGAATGCTACCTGAAAACATCTGGATCCAAATTCATAATTAGTAAATTAGTAAACATCCTCAACAGAAAATGTCTTCAAAATTATTGTCTGTTTTTTTTCAGATAAACATTTGGAAATATTATAGAACAAGGTGTTTCATTATGTGCTTTAATTGTGATGGCCTTTAACAAAGAGAGTCTCATTAAGCTGCCAGATGCAGCGAACACGTTAATGTGAACTGTCAGTCACCCCATCTGTCCCACAGCTCTGCTGGGTGTAATAACACCTTCACCATAATGGCCTCTTCACACCTACTGCTCTCACATCTTCTCCTTTCAAGCTGTTTTTCAACCTTCTGCCAGAACAATTTAACATGTCACCAACATACATTTTACACAAGCTGTAAATACAGGTATTACTGTGAAATATATTATCTCCATGTCAGGTTTTAGCCATGTTCCTATAAGCTTCTTAAAATGAATTGTTCATTGTTGTTTTTATTACTTTGACTGTTAATGTGCAGCTTTGAGGCTAGTAGTAAATAAACCAATCATATACCAGTCTGGGGGCAGACATATACTTTAACAATGTCATTTCTCATTGAGATATTGAAAAAGGGGAAACTCCAATTTCACTGAGATGACATTATCAGCATGATCTCACTTCATGAGGACGGCTCTATTGGGCTTAATTAGAAAACAACCACCTGAGTTTTATTTTACCACAGTGAGGTTTAACTGTTTCTAATCTCACGTTTAATGGATGTTCATGTTTGCTTGGATTTGCTCATTTGTGTAAGAATGAAAGTTTAGCTGCTGAGAAGAACATTTTCACCTTGACGTCTTTCTCCTCTCTACCAGCAGAGCAGGTGCTGCTTGTAAGGTGTGATTTCAGTCTCCTTGTACAAATATTTTTAGCTGTGTTCAGTGAAGCCAAGCCTCTAGGTGTGCCATCTGCTTTCACCATTCATTCTGTAACAGCCACGGGAATTTATTCCTCCGTGCTCAGTTTGGAAATAAAGAACAGAAAGCATTTAAATAAGTAGGATCATCAGCTCCAGCAGTAAATGCTAAGGTCGTGCTCTCCAGCTCCAGTGTTTGAGAGCTGCGGTCCAGCAATGTTCAGATGCATGCCGGTTCCAACACACCTGAATCAAATGGCTGAATTACCTCTCATCATGTTCTGCAGAAGCCCGGCAATAACCCATTCATTTGATTCAGGTGCATTAGAACCGGGATATGTACGTTGCTGGACTACGGCTCTAGAGGACTGGAGTTGGAGACCCTTCTGGTAAGGCAGATCTTAATATCTAGACAAGAGGTGACCAACTCTAAACCTAATGTTCCCTACATGTTCTAGATTGGTTTTCTATATGATTTAGCTCTAGGGTCTGAGATTGAAGAATTGTTGATTTGGCCTAGTCCAATCCTCATCCTGTTGAAAGACCACATGCTGGCCTATTTTCAGTTTTCGGGCAGAGGCCATATGGCTTTTATTTCAGACCTCGTGGTGTTTTCGAAGACTTCATGATGCCAGACACTGTAACAAGTTGGAAGAGAAACAGACCCACAGCATCACATATCCTCCACCATACTTTACAGTCAACGTGAGATGCTTTTCCACATATTTTTTACTGAAAAGACCAATTTGGTCTCATCTGACCAAAGCTGCCATTTCCAGCTAAAGTCCTTAGAGAGTTAAACAAACTCCACAGTCTCCTAACAACCAGTTAGCATGCAGATAACACATCTGCTCTCTTGCTGTAGATAGGAGCAGGTTTAGGTCAGTAGCTGTTGACTTCTTGTCTTTCCCATTTTAAGGAGTGGCTGAGATAAATGGGCCCCTGTGTCATTGATTATTACTTAGCTTTTTGTATCCATTGAATAAATGTACTCTAATTAAATCTGTAGTTTTGCTTCAGTCTCAGTATTTAGTATTGAGAGTATTCAGTAAATTAAGGCTTTTTACACATTTTACTAAAGAATGATTCAATTCAATTCAGTTTTATTTAGCGGCAATTATATAGCGCCAATTCACAACACGTCATCTCAACGTACTTCACAAAGTCAATTCAATTGAATCATACAGATTTCAAGTCAGGTTCATACATTCCAATTAATCCTAACTATCAAACAGTCAGATTCTGTTATTTAAAACAACACAGAAGCGCTGATCCAGGAGTACTTTCTATGGGAAGAGAGTCACAGTAGAAGCTCAGTCAGTAGCTATGTCTAGGAGAAAAATAAGGTTAAACACTGAAAGACAGGGCCAAGTGGATCATTGGTAGAAGGTGAGCATTAATGAGGAAGGTTCTGTAGCTGGGGGAGTTTTCTGTTTGCTGTAATATTTGTTTGGGTTATTTCTGGAGTAGACAGTACCTTCTGGTCATTTTATTATGAAACGTTCCACAATAATCACGGAAGAACAATCGGAGCTCTGCAGCCGTGTGTGTTCGCTTTCTTTCTGTCTGCACCTGTAGGCTATTTGTGCCGTATGGGGGTGTAGGAACCAGGCCAGTTCAATTCAATTTATTTATATAGCGCCAATTCATAACACATGTTGTCTCAAGGCACTTCAGAAAAGTCAGGTACATACATTCCAATTAATCCTAATCATTGAACAGTGCAGTCAGATTCAGTTATTTTTTTAAAATTTGGTAAAAAGTTTTTCTATCTAAGGAAACCCAGCAGATTGAATCCAGTCAGTGACTTGCAGTTCCTCCTTGAAAAACATGTAGAGTGTGTGTTGTTGGTTTGAGTTCGTGTTTTGAGGTGTTTGAGGGGGGTGGTGTTTCGGGGGGGGGGAAGTTCCTTGCTTGGGGCCATGGGGGGGATGCTGCCGGTGGGTTTTGGGCTTTTGATAGTTGTTCTTTCGGAGCCACAGTGGACAGTCACTGGCGTTGACTTTGCAGCAATCCCCCATACTGGGCATGCATGTAGCGACAGTGGAGAGGAAAAAAACTCCCTTTTAAAAGGTAGAAACCTCCAGCAGAACCAGGCTCAGTGTGAGGCCATCTGCCACGCCCGACTGGGGGTTAGAGAGAACAGAGCAGAGACACAAAAAGAACAAAAAACCCTGATCCAGGGACTTTCTATGGGAAGGAAAAGGTAAATGTTATGGATGTAGCCCTTTAGTCGTTTCATCTAGAAAGAAAGAACAAAAAAACTCTGAGCCATTTTTTAAAGGTTGAGTCTCAAGAGAGCACATAGAGTTAGTCACAGTAAAAGCCCAGTAAATCGCCATGTCTAGGAGAGAGAAAGGGTTAAAAAAACTGAAAGACAGGGCCAAGTGGATCATCGTAGAGGGTAGCATTAAGTTGTTGCAAGCAGAAGCTTGGACGATGCCCCTTTCCCAGAAAGGGGTCACAGGTAGACCCCGAGTGGGCAGGTGTAGCTTCTAGGAAGAAAAGAGAGAGAACAAAATTAAAACTGAAATAACAGCAATAATGAAAAATGGAGAGTAGTGTGAGAATGTAGCGAAGAGGGTTTTAAAGTGGTCATTATGTCCTCCAGCAGCCTAAGCCTATAGCAGCATAACTACAGAGATAGCTCAGGATAACCTAAGCCACCTAAAATAAAGCTTTATCAAAAAGGGAAAATTTTTAAAGCCTAGCTTAAAAAAAATAACAGGGTGTCCGCCTCACGGACCAAAACTGGGATCTGGTTCCCCAGGAGGGGAGCCTGATAACTAAAGGATCTGCCTCCCCCTTTACTTCTAGAGACTTTAGGAACCACCAGAAACCTGCAGTCTGAGAACGAAGTGCCTTTTTGGAAAGTATGGAACAATCAGCTCTCTGTTTTATGATGGGGGCTAGATCATTAAGGGGGTTTTATTGTGAGGAGGAGAATTTAAATTTTTATTCTGGATTTTAAAAGGGAGCCAATGAAGGGAAGCTAAAGTAGGGGGAAAAATGATTTTTTTTTAATTTTCATCAGAAAACTCTTGCTGCAGCATTTTGAATCAGCTGAAAGGCTTTTTAACTGCATTCTGGTCGGGAACATCCTGACTGAGATTAAAGAATTGGATTTTTATGAGTCAAATTTAGTATCATTGTGCTGACACTGGGTACTGTGAGGGGATATTGTTTTTTTGGCACTTTTTTCACTAAGTTTGACTATATATATATATATATAAAAATAATATAATAATATTTTAATATATATATATTTATATAATATTTATATATATAATATATATATATATATATAATAATTGCAAGTTTCCTGATTTGCTATAAAAGCAACAGTTTTACATTTTTTCTTTTAAAAACAGTTTTGTAGTTTTTGTCCCTTTGGTTTGGTGGACACAAAAGTTTCTATAATCCTCCATGGACTCACCCCTTTTCTGTTATTTTGGCCTGAAATGTGGGTCACATCCTAAAGTATTTATATTTTACTATTCAACAAGGTAAAAATTAGATCTAAGAGGAAATTGAAATTGATTATTAATAGCTGGAGTAAAGCACCTTCTTCCACTCTTTCCTGTTCCAGCTGCTGAGATATGTTAAAAGCTTCAGTCATTCTCTTATAGCTCACTGTGAAGCTGTTGGCAAACAAAGCTGAGGTAGAAGTTTCCACATTTATTTCTAAAATATACCAAGTAGGGATTTATCAGTGAAAAGATCATTAATGTCTTTTCTTTTAGTTTATATTTTGAATAATTGTGGGAATGTGAGTGTCCGGCCCAGTTGCTTCCATCTCAGCTCCAGGTATAACCTGAGCTACACGGAAACAGGAGCGAGTATTTCTCTCTTTTCCTCTCCACCATTCATCCTCCATGCATGTCAGCCACTCTTTCTTTGCTCTGAGTTCTAGTTTGAACCAAAGGCCGACACCCTGCGGTCAGTCTGCCTAAAGGATTTCACGATCGTTCGTTTTGTTAGTGTGCATTACTTCACCTCACATAGATTAAGCCACAACTGCAAACCAAAAAAGCTTGAAAGGTCACGTGTTTGGGGATCCCGATGAACTCATGAAGTTTAATAACTCTGCATGGCTTTATTGTTGACACAAACCTGTTGGCACCACTGGTAAATATGTGTGAAAACCCTTGAAATAAATGCATCTTTCAAGCATAATCTAACCTTTAATTCAAGTTAAGTTTTTATTCAGTTTTTTATTTATATAGCGCCAATTCACAACACATGTTGTCTCAAGGCAGTTCACAAAAGTCAGGCACATACATTCCAATTAGTCCTAACCATTGAACAGTGCAGTCAGAGTTATTTATTTATTCAAATTGGATAAAAAATGTTGTTTTTTTTTAAACTAAGGACAGTTTACTTAAGAAAGTAAACACACCTTAGGAGCAATTTTCTTTTACCAAAACCACTGGTGCCACAATAATTGGTGCCCCAAAGAAACTCTTTGAAATAAGAACTTTAAAGCATTTTTTTGTTGCTTTTACTTCTAATTAGTAATCCATGACTACCTGTTTCCCTGGGGTATAAATATGGTGAGGAGGATTTAAGGTAGGTAAAAAACTCGAATCTCACTGATAGAGAACTAATATGATATAATATAATATAATGACCCACTTTAGGAGCAGTTTTGTAAAATTATTTTCAGGCTTGTAAATTATGATCCAGATATGCAGTCATATTCAATAAATTAGAATATTATTGAAATGTTCATTTATATCAGTAACTCAATTCACTAAGTGAAACACATTATATAGAGTATTAACACACAGCCTGATGTTTAAAGCCTGTATTTCTGTTAATTGTGATGATTTTCCGCTCACAGCTAATGAAAACAAGATATCTAAGATTACAATATTACATCAGACCAATAAAAAAAACAAAAAACATTTTCAATGCAGAAATGTGGGCTTAATGAAAAGTATGTTTAATACTTTTTAAAAGGTTCTTATTTTAGAAAGGTACTTTTAATCTGACAAATGAGTCTCATCGGACAGCATAGTCTAGTCTACTGACTATGACTCTATGTAAAAAAGCTTGAAAGAAAAGCTGGAAGTTGCTAATGTGTGACATCTGGAATGCAAAACTCAGGTATGAGTGCATAATGAAATGTCTACTCAAGACAAAAGCAGTTAAAGCAAAGTCTACAGCTCTAAATTGAGTTGATAAAGTGAAGTTGATGTGATCATTTATCCAGAGAAAGTCAGGACAACAGGTACTCGAGAGCAGTAGCCTGGAAACCTAACAAACAAGTACCTTATAAAAGAGTTTAAAAGCTCTCTGTCAAAGAATGGTTGTGTTTTTCAGGACCAAAGTGCAAACAAGAACATGGGAGCCACATGATGAGTTGAAGTATTTAAAGCTAATAAAACGGAGTAAACAGGACACAGAGCACGGGCGATGAGATGGACATTGACCGGGCAGGCAAACAGCATTATCCAGTAATGAACCATGACAACCAGACAGTATAAATACACTGGGAAAAGTGGAGAAGGGTGGGGCAAAATCAGGCAGGTGTAATCAGGAGGAGATGACCAATGAAGGGAGAGAGCACTGAGGCAGGAGAAAAAATGAGCAGGAGACAGAGAGGAACACAGAAAGGAACATATCATATCTAAATGTACTAATGAACTAAGAAACAAATTGACAGTGGGATAATCTAAAATAGTAACTGTGAGAATATAAACAGGGAAAGAAACAGACATCTACAGAAATCCTAAACTCAAACACCTAAGGATCTTGTTGTGAGTGTAGCCTCCTTGTGGTTGATCACAGTAATGACTGACAGCTTGAGACCAAAACTGTAATTTGAAACATTAAAGCTCTGGCAGCATTCAGGGAGACACTGGATTTTCTCCTCCAGTTCTGACCGGCATGTTACTCTGATGCCCACAGACATCAGATTTCTGCAAATAACTGTCTCCAGAATACTTTCTATGATTAGTGTTGAGGTAAAATAATTTCACCACTAACAAACAGCCTCAACCTCACCCAGTCCGGATGTCGTAAGAAAGAACAGATGAAGAGCAGGAAATTAAGATTAACACAATATTAATTTGATATTTAAGTCCAATGATTTCCAATGCAGAATTGAATACAAAAGAATAATACAAAAGAAGAAAGATTACCTAAGGCCTTAGGGAGAGACTCAGATCAGCAAAGCTAGGCTATATTCACCGAGTGGTCTGTCTGACCATCAGTATTAAAGGTTTTTATACCCTCAACGAACTTCAAAGCTGACTGCTGAAACTTCCCCTCCAAGAATTATTTACGAAGTCTGTGTCGCCGCTGTAAATTAGCCAAACCCCATGGGAGTACTTTATTATCTATACCATGCCCAACAGCCAGCATTTACTGGTTACAGCTGCTGGCGAACATCCTGGCCTGAGGTTGACTCTTCTTCCAGCCTGAACCCCGCTGTGACCTCTCTCTCCCTGCGGTCCCATGTTTACAATACATGATATATTCCAGTTTTATGCATACACATGCAAACTGAACACATAGTATATGAAACTAAATGATTTTAATTCTCAACATTAGCCATGCAGAGGATGCACAAGTTTCACTTTTTTTCACATAATCAGTTAGTCTTCTGATCGTTTACTGCTGTAGAGTAATGTAGGTCTCCGAACATTCTGATAACATCTCCCACAACACTCAATCTCTATATAGTCTGTCTGGAGTTAATTATTGATTTAACATGATATGGATATCAGCAGACGCTGTGTACAAACAGAGGATACGTGTAATGTAAAAATGCTGTAAATGAAAGATGTTTCTTACCTGACAAACTTTATGTTCATAAACAACACCTATGGTAGTCTGGCTGTTGACTCCCTGCTTGAGCTACAGTATCTGTCCCAGCTATGGCATAAACTCCATATTATTCTCTGCCCTAAGGTTTCGTTCACTTCAAGATTTCAGTTGTTTCAAAATCCTGTGACAGAAAGTGTTTCTGCAAGAAAGATGTTTTTTGGTGGGTGAAGAGAAATCTTGTTCAAGTTAAATTTAAGTTCTCCAAAACATTGCTGCCACTCATTAACCTGCTCATTTGAATGCAGTTGTGCACAACACTGACACTGACTGAAAAAAAAAAGTTTTAGATAAACTTCATCAGACTTTAAGTGGAGTTCTGATTCTAACCTTGAACTACTGAGGAAAACAGAACAATGCTAACATTTTATGGTGACACAGAAGGTGGAGTTAATGTTTTAAGATGTGAGAGGTTCATGTACGACCTTGACCAGCGAGAGCGCTGCTGTCTGTTTACTGTTTTATGGTAATGTGACCATTGTCTTGGCTTCTTCTCATGGATTAGCCCCTCATTTCTTTGGCACAGCTCCTTCACTCAGGACTGTGTCTGCTGTTTTCACAGATCTACACAAAGCCCCCGATGTCATTTCACTGATAGCATTCTGTCGCACAACACCAGACTGCACCAAGTCTCTGTTGTTATTATCAATGAGGCAGGAGAAGAGGCGGCACAGCACTCCACTTTGGGAGTCCATTTGTTCCAGTGTTTTCTCTTCAGATCACGTTTCTGCAGCTCATTTAGGTTCTGGCCTTTTCCTTATGATTAACACATTGCTAATAATTGTTTTGACCTTATTTATTAGTCAGGTGATTGTTTATTTAGGGGAATGCACCTGCACCAACCAGGCCACTATCTCTACTCGTGGAGTGTAGCCGTTGTTGAGGTGACTGGAGGCAGCTCGGTGACAGCAGCAGGGTGGGAGGAGAGAGTTGGAGAGGGTGGTGGTGGGGGGTAGGTAGATAATCACGCATGAGAGAGGAAAGAATGGTCTAGAGGATGGAGAGAAGCTCCACTGGGCTGCTTTCTTTTTCTTTTTTTGCCAAACAGTGTCCCCATTAACAGGACTGATGTGCATCTCTGCAACAAGCTGCAAACTCATTTGGCCCTGGGAGCCATAGAGAGTCCTCGGTGTGTTAGGATAAGCTGCTCCAGAGACCACTAAAAGCCATTATTAGAAGGTGTTTATTGAGCTAGCCGTGGCCCAGATACAGCTTAATATCCTGAGAACAGTTATAGCCTATAATTATATTACATTTTGGATGAGGACTTGCCATGATTAGATAAATGATGAATGGCCCCGTCAGATAAAAAAAGGTGCAAGGTTTCAAAGGAGGTAATGTACTGTTGGCTCCACTTCGGCTTTCGAGCTGGAACGCTTTCTCTTCACTATAGTATTTGACACCAAAAGTGGAATTCATTACATAAACTGAGGCTTATGTTACATGTGAGGGAAATATGAGAAGGATTTCATTTACCAATGCACCTCTCCACCTGCTGTAAATTAGATATTTAATCCTATAACCAAATTAAGGTTTTCAACAGTTTGAGCTTTCTGTTGTAAAAGCTGGTAGAGGTGTTGGTGCTAGAAAATGGATTTTCTAACTGAATACCCTATGATGCTTAACTTTCAGTACATAATGTTTTAATTAAACACCTAATTTCAGCCAACATCCTCCACTGAAAAGTAAACTGAAGAATGAAAAAGATATGAAATGATAATGAGATGCAGATTGGGCTTGGGCTTGTCTTTAATTAAAATGAAATGATTATGGTAACTGATTCCTGGTGTGGTGGCTTCAGGTTGCTAATTTTTGCTGATTTTTGATTCAGAGGTAGAGTATTCAATTCAGTTCAATTCAATTCAGTTTTATTTATATAGCGCCAATTCACAACACGTTGTCTCAAGGCACTTCACAAAAGTCAGGTACATACATTACAATTAATCCTAAACATTGAACAGTACAGTCAGATTTAGTTTATTATTCAAGTTGGATAAAAAGTTTTTCTGTCTAAGGAAACCCAGCAGATTGCATCCAGTCAGTGACTTGCAGTAGGCAACACTTTGTACAAAGCTCCACCCCTTAGGGCTCTTTGGTCAGTGTGTTAATGTAGATTCAAATAGTTTTTGTCTGTATTTCTGTGCATGCTGGTTGTTTGATGATGACCCTAAGGTCATGATAACCCCACCATGACTTTGAAAATCATCCAGAGCATCTCTGCAGAGTCTTGGAGAGGTCTTCTGGATTCCACAGAGAGCACAGTTCGCTTCCAATAACAGGTGGATCTCAGCAGATTAGAAAATCATCAAAAAGTTAATTTATTTTAATTCAATTCAATTCAGTTTATTTATATAGCGCCAATTCACAACACATGTTGTCTCAAGGCACTTCACAAAAGTCAGGTACATGCATTCCAATTAATCTTAATCATTGAACAGTGCAGTCAGATTCAGTTATTTATTCAAATTGGATAAAAAGTTTTTCTGTCTAAGGAAACCCAGCAGATTGCATCCAGTCAGTGACTTGCAGCATTCACTCCTCCTGGATGAGCATGTAGAGACAGTGGACAGTCACTGGCGTTGACTTTGCAGCAATCCCTCACACTGAGCATGCATGTAGCGACAGTGGAGAGGAAAAACTCCCTTTTAACAGGAAGAAACCTCCAGCAGAACCAGAACCAGGCTCAGTGTGAGCGGCCATCTGCCACGACTGACTGGGGGTTTGAGAGTAATCCAATTCCAAAAGTTACACTCAAATGGATTTATTACATTAAAAGTTTTATATTTGAAGCCTTTATTACTGTTTGTTTTTCATGATTGTTCCACAAGGACAGTAAACCATGTTGGGATTATTAATCTGATAATATTATTTAATATTAATATTTTAATATTTTGTCAAATAATATTTCGGTCTGTTAAGGGTTGTCCTGTGAATACCAGCCCAGTAAGGTGATAGTATTAGGACAAAATTGAAAGGTGTGAGCCAAGCTCTGACATTATTGAACAGCATAAACTCTGCACACACATGGAATGAATGAATTCACACAATTTCTTAAAATACAAGAATTTATTAACAAAAATAAGTCAACTCAAAGTCAAACATATTTCAATCAACAAACTCTTTGCAATGCTAAAACAATCCAACTAAACTACCAAGCAGAATTAAAGAATAATGAAGACTAATGAGCTATGTACCATATAAGCAAGTTGATAAAAGATGATTGAAAATCATTACCAAAAGAGTGATGCAACATTAGCACGTCTACAGATATTTTCCTAAATTTCCGGGTCTGTGCTCTGTCCCGCCCCGTCATTTCTGTCCAATGGGAACAATGATTTTCACCCGCGTGGCTCTGTTTACAAGTAATAGTTCACTTGCAAAAAGTACAATGTGAAAACAAACCGCACCAAAGAAAAAAATAAAGTTCGCTTTTGGTCCGGACCAAACAAGCGGACCAAAGGACTTTCCTGGTGTGAATACAACCTAAGTCTCTGAGCCCCAGCACAGCTTTGGAAAGTGAACGCTTCCTGTTAAGGAGTCGTCACAACGACTGGTCGGCCAGTAGGAGACTGAGTTTGGGAACCATGTGATACTGGACGGCCGAAGAGAAGAAAGGATTTCACTGTAAAACTTTGTTTAGGCTCATTGAAAACCAAAAATGTTACCATGCTATCATTGGAGATAAAACACTACCTTATGACTGAAGAGGATTTCACAATAAAGGTTTAAAACATGTAATTATTCTTTAGAATGAGATGTCAGGTTTACATTAAATGTTTACAGATTAACCTTTCAAGTTAACTCACCATTTATTAACCATAAGGCTTCTTAAATGACTAATTACTTGTTGATGTCATAAAAGCACTTATGTTTTGATTCAGCACACTGTCTGCTTGGGATGAGAGGTTGTTGTGGCTAAATCTACAATTCCATCAGTGACCTTTAGAAAGGAAGAACAGTGCTTTTTGTACTGTTGTACTGTGGGTAAAAGGTCAAATCTGATGTACTCTGTCGAGTACACCCTTTATACTGAAGAGCTTTTCCAGATTTCCAGAGATCCAACCGCATTACAACAGTCCGGGTGGTCCTGACGACCATTGGGGCGATCCAAATCTGGCTTGAGTTTGGTCAAATGAAAGTTACAAACTGAAACATGGTGGTGGAAGATTAAAGTTGTTCTCTTTAGGGTGTTGCTGCTGTCGGGACTTAGCTGAACCATGCTGGCTGGATAAGTTTCTTGCTTGCAACAAATTTACTTTAATTAAATTAATCACAGGCACAGCCAGGATAGCATACAGCCACTGTTGTTTATGTTATACTGCAAACTGTACCTTTTATTTGTAGTGTCAGCTCTGTACCTTTTGTTCTGTTTGGGGCTTCTCACCTGCAGTACCGTGTAGTCTCGTTGGGTTTAACACACACACTTTTGATGCAGAGTGTTGCATCATTTGTTCGCAGCACATATAGCCATGTGAACTGATAGAATAGGTAGTGACAGCAGCAGCATTGTGCCAGAATATAAATAAATGATGACTTTTCTCAAATCTTGCTGCTGCATTCATCCTGGTGTTACAAGTTTCTCACCCCCAGTGGCCATGAATACTGGAGGAACAAAAGGTATGACTTTTTTACATCAGATCTCATGGTGACCGGGGTCAACCATTGTTCATCCTCATCACCAATCCACTGGAGCTACTTTTTCCTGGTCCTCTGTAATATTTATGGTCTTTGCTTATGTGGCTCCTTCATCAGGTTCTCCATAACCTGTTAAAAACTGGTAAAATTGATAAAAATGATTCAAGAATTACAACCGTGTTCCTGCAGTCTGGGAAACACTGGAGTTTGATTTAAGTGTTTTCCAGGTATGGATTAATAAATAATTTGAATTTTCTGACTTTATTCTTTATCCAACTGACTAAACATTTTCCATGCTCCCTTCTTTCCTTCCTTCCTTTCCTCCTTGCATCTTTCTCTGTGTCCTCCTAAGTTTCTATTCTGTGCCTTTTTTTGAGTTTTTGTTTCCTTCCTAGTTTCCATCCTTCTTTCATTGGAACCTTCCATCCTTTCCCCTTTTCATATCCCTCCTCATGTCTTCCCATCTTCCCTTCTGGGTACTTTTCTTGTGTCCTTCCCTTTCCATATTCTTCCTTCCCTCCTTTCTTTGTAGCTCCCTCCCTTGCCCCCTCCCTCCCTTCCTTTCTTCCTTTCTCTCTACCTTCCTTCATTTCTTCCTTGTTCCCTCCTTCTCTCCCTTCCTCCCTCCCTCCAGTCCTTTCTTCCTTCCTTCTGCTCTTCATTCCTCCCATGTGTCTGGAAAAGTCTAGAACTGTCTTAATGTAAAGATGTGAAATTTAATGAATCTGAATCTGAACCAAAATGACAATTGCAGGGCTCGGTTGTATCAAATCTCGTTTTGCAGCACAAAAGTGATATTCAGGGCTTCTGTGCAGTGCAGAAAAGTTTGGGAATATTTGCACTTTTCCGAACCTTTACAGTACCACCAACATGTTGGACTGCTGTGTTAGTTCTACACCAGATGTAACAGGACACACACCTTCCAGAAAGGTCCACTTTTGTCTCTTCAGACCACCAAATATTACCCGGGAGTCTTTAGGATCATCAGGATATTTTCAGTAAATATAGAGCATTTAGTAAATACTTTGTGTTCTTTTGGGTCAACAGTGGTTCTGGCCATGGAGACTATTTTGACGAGTCTCTCTTTCTTATTGTTGAATCATGACATTTGACCTTAACTAAGGCAGTGAGGTCTGCCGAGCTTTAGATGTTGTTTTGGGTTCTTCTATGACCTCCCGCATGAGTGGCTGATGCTCTTTTAAAGTAATTTTGGTGACCCGGCCACTCCTGGGAAGGTTCCCCGCTGTTCCATGATTTCTCCATCTGTGGATAATGGTTCTGGTTCCCTGGAGTCCCAAAGCCTCAGAGATGGCTTTGTAACCCTACTCAAACTAATAGATCTCAGTGACTTTGTTTTTTATCTGTTTTTGAATCTCTTTGGATCAGGACACGCAGAAGAAATCTGAAAGGGGGCACATACTTTTTCACAGCACTGTAAGTTATTAAATCTAAATCTTGTCATGATTTGACCAGAAAAGACATTCAGAGCAGCAACATGTCCTTCCAATCAAACTGCTGCTGATTGAATCAGCAACAACACATCTGAGCTCATCTAATAATGGACTGATGATTGTTCCTCAGAGTTTTTTTGTGCCCTGATCTTAACTTTCACCAGATTTCCCCATGCAGAAAACATTTATTTAGCATTACACATATTTGCTGCATGAATCCTAATTTTAGATGTCGGCTTGCTGCAAGACCCAAACCAGTCAGGATATTTCTGTTTCTGCTGCTCTATTGTATTTTTTAGCACACGTCTCCATGCTGGAATATTATTTGAACATCACAATATATCTTATTTAGCTCCTGAGCAGTGTTTTTTGCTTTTTCAACTTACTGCAACATGTGTCAAAATAATGAATAATGAACAGTCCTCAGGATCTGAGAGCTGGCTGATCTTGAATCAGTGCTGAAGGAAGAAATAATAATTTGACAGTGTTTTTAATTATTTAATTTTGAACTTTCTTCCTCCTTTTTTTTACACAGTGTTTTAATGGTGCCGCGGTGCTTCAGAACAAAACCGAAAAACCCTTTTTTGACACTTTCAGAAAGGCTTAATAAACCGTCGGCGGAGTCATTCTGTATGTAAGCAGTGTAGCCCGCTACCCGAGAGCCAAAAGATTTCACTGACATTTTTAAATAGGTTCAATGAATAGGTTCATTGGTACTTTAATTACATTCAGTCTTTAACCAGCAGTGTTGCTGGCATTGGAAGTGGATCTTGACAAGGCATCCTCCTCTTATGACACCCCACCCACACTGGGCTTCTGGATTCCTTATTGCCCCACTATCTACAGGCTGCATAGGCACACCGGCCAAATCACTAATGCTTAATTAGCAGATTAGAAGATCCAATTAGGAGATCTCTTCTGCCTCAAATCAAGTCTCTGTCAACATGTTCCATGAAAACGAGATACTAAACGGTCCCGCGTAGGTTCCTCTCACTGCCGAAATGACCGCTCCTGATTGACAGTTACGTCCTTTGTTTAGCCTCATGGACACCGTCGCTCTCGGCTCATCTTTTATATTTCAAGCACGCCTCAAAGTAAGACTGAGCTCCAGCTTGAATAGAAACTAAACCACATAAAACTTTTAGGAGATTTTCTCCTGCACTAAATATGTAGTCTGTTGTTTAAAAATGTCAGTTTTAGCAGGAAGTAGAGCAAGTATATGACCCTGGCATTGAAATGACTGTACAGTAACCGAGACCCATTAAACATGAGTATAACTATCTCTTACACAGTTTATTTTTTCTCCTGATGTTCTACATCTTCAGTTTACAACTTCCATTCTGAGGTTAATGTTGTTTTTTCTCTGCTACATTAAGTCCTTTAATAACCCATTTGGTCCCATCAACACAATACATCTTCACGGTCCTTTAACAAAGATTCTGCTAGTTTCCTGCTAATTACATCCGAGGCAAGATTTGTTATCTCCAGACTTGTGACATCAGACTCAGACTATTTATTACAGCTCATCTGCATGAATGTTATATTAATTTAGGACTTTTATTTATTCATTTGAAAAGTTGTAATTTCATGGTGGAATAATTAAAACAACGTACAGCTGCATACAAACATCTCCGAGGTTTACAGAGAATAGTGTGAAAAGGGAACATATCTATCATAACTACTCAGTGCAACGAAGGTCTGCAGAACACCATCTCTGAAAGCACAAAATGTAGAACCTTAAAGCAGATGGGCTGCAGCACCAGAGGACCACACCAGCCCCCCTCTTTTCAGCTGAGAACAGGAAACTGAGGCTGCAATTCACACAGACCCACCAGAACTGGACCAGAACAGGTTGGAAAACGTTGGCTGGTTCGTTGAGTTTGGATTTCAGATGGACGGGTCAGAATTTGGTGTAAACAACATGAAAGCTTAGATTTATCGTTCCTTGTATCAACCTCCCAAGTTGGTGGTGGTGGTTTCATGGTGTGGGGGATATTTTTGTGGCACAATTTGTGCTTCTAAGAACTGATTGAGTAGGCCACACCACATCCTACCTGAGTGTTGTTGCTGACCATGTCCATCCATTTATGACCACAGTGGACCCATCTTCTGATGCCTACTTCCAGCAGGATGATGCACCGTGACACAAAGCTCAGATCATCTCAAACTGGTTTTGGAACAGGAGATTCTCTTCATATCAATATGGACCAAAATTTCTGAGGAATGTTTCTGGCATCAGACTGAATCTGTGCCACAAAGAAGTAAGACAAATGGGGAACAAACCAGTACTGGTAAGGTGTTCCTAAGTGGCTGGTGGCTATACAGTCATATTCAATAAATTAGAATATGAGTTTCAATGAGGCTTGTTTGTCAGATTAAAAGTACCTTTCTAAAATAACAACCTTTAAGCAGGTATGAAACATACATTTCATTAAGCCCACATTTCTGCATTAAAAATGTTTTTTTTTATTGGTCTGATATAATATTTGAATCTTAAATGTCTCGTTTTCATTAGCTGTAAGTAAAAAATAATTATAATTAATGGAAATACAGGCTTTAAACATCAGTCTATGTGTAAATAATTTATATAGTGTGTTTTACTTAGCGAATTGAGTTACTAAAATAAATTAACCTTCTAATAATATTCTAATTTATTGAATATGACAGTATACAGACCTACTATTATTTGGTAGAATGTCCCTTAGCAGGTTGCAACTCAATCACAACTTCTGACATCTTTCTGACTCATCTTAGAAAAGACTGGTAGAGTTCCTTTAAAATGGTTGGCATGTTAGTTTTGTCTTGTTAATCTCCAGGCAACGTTAGCGTTTGAGACTCATAGAGGGTATAGATATACTGTAGATATTTATAGATTAGTGACAAATACATTCCATGGTGAGTCAACCCTTTTGTTCTATAAATGGTTTTGCTTCTGTTACTTTACTGCAGTGTTATAGTTTGTCTCACGGACCTGGTTTTTCCCTCTTGGTTCCTACATGCGGTGCCCTGAAGAAGTATTTGCCCTTTTATAGACTTATTTTGTTCTTTCTCTTATTCAAACGTAAATACTTAAAGATCGTCATTTTTTCTTTAATATCAAAGCCGAGTGAAGATCAGGTCCTCCAAGTCCGAGGCCATGGTTCTCGACCGGAAAAGGGTGGCTTGTGCTCTTCAGGTTGGAGGAGAGTTCCTGCCTCCAGTGGAGGAGTTCAAGTATCTCCGGGTCTTGTTCCCTAGTGAGGGAAGAATGGAGCAGGAGATCGACAGACGGATCGGTGCGGCTGCTGCAGTAATGACGCTGTGCCGGTCCGTTGTGGTGAAGAAAGAGCTGAGCCGTAAAGCGAAGCTCTCGATTTACCGGTCGGTCTACGTTCCTACCCTCACCTATGGCCATGAATTTAGGGTTATGACCGAAAGAACGAGATCCCGGATACAAGCGGCTGAAATGAAGTTCCTCCGTAGGGTGGGAGGGGTATTCCCTTAGAGATAGGGTGAGGAGCTCAGCTATCCGGGAGGGGCTCGGAGTAGAGCCGCTGCTCCTCCACATCGAGAGAAGCCAGTTGAGGTGGCTCGGGCATCTGTACCGGATGCCTCCCGGACGCCTTCTTTGGGAGGTGATCCAGGCATGTCCCACCGGGAGGAGGCCCAGGACACACTGGAGGGACTATGTCTCTTGGCTGGCCTGGGAACGCCTTGGGCTCCCCTTGGAGGAGCTGGACGAGGTGTCTGGAGAGAGGAAGTCTGGGTGTCTCTACTAAGTCTGCTGACCCCGCGACCCGGTCCTGGATGAAGTGGAAAACGACGAGTACGAGTATGAGTACCTGAGTAAATTCAAAAATCAGTTTTCACAAGATGATTTAACTGTGATTAACCACATTAAGTTGATTCAGTTTCCCAAGCCACACCCAGGCCTGCTTACTGCCAAACCTGTGGAATTAAAAAAGGTTTCAAAGCCATTTCTAATGCTCTTATAATCCAGAGAACCAGAGTGAGAACCATTACACAGAGATTGAGATAACACGGAAGAGTGGAGAACCTTCGCAGGAGTGGCCAGGCTACCAGAATTACTCCAAGAGCTCATCGACGACTCATCCACTGAAGAACTCAGAACTACATCTAAAGCTCTGCAGGCCTCACTGCCTCAGTTAAGGTCAGAGGTCATGATTCAACAATGAAAAAGGGAGACTGGGCAAAGATGGCCTCCATGGGAGACTTTCAAGGCCAGAACTCCCGCTGACCCAAAAGAACATCACAATCCAATAAAACTAACTTAACATTTCAGAAAAGAACATCATACCTACAGTCAAACATGGTAGTGGTAGTGTGATGCTCTGGAGCTGCTTTGCAGCTTCAAAACCTGGACGACTTGTTTAATTAGGGAAACCATGAATTCTACTGTCTAGCAGAAGATCCTGAAGAACGTGGTCCAAAGCAAACCACCAAGTCCACCTCTGAATAACTAAAAAAGTGAAAATGGAAGTTAGAGCGTCCTAGTCAAAGTTCCGACTTCAATCTGATTGGGATGGTGTGGCATGACCTCAAATAGGCTGTTCATGCTCAGAAGGCCTCTGATTTGGCTGAATGAAGAAGATTGGGTCAATATTCCTCCACAGTGATATTACAGACTAATTACCAATTATTACAAACACGTATAACCTAATAACTGGAGAACAGCCTGTTTTTAGGGTTATGGGTGCTTAGTTTTTCACATAAGGCCAGGTTGGTTTGGATTAAATCATCATTTAAAAACTGTTTTTTATATTTATTCAAGTTACCCATGTCTGATGTTAGGATTTGTTAAAAAAAAAGTGACAGATATGATAAGTGGGTCAAGTATTTGTATCCAGACCACCTGAGTCATTGGTTTGTAGAACCCCTTTAGGCTGTAGTTTCAGCTGCAGGTCTTTCGGGGTATGGCTCTACAAGCTTTGTACATCTACAGATTTATTTTCTTTGACTTTAATGCATTGAGATGCACCTGTAGGAGCTGATGTAGTTCACTGAAAGTACTGAAAGTAGTCCAGCTCCACGCTGAGGGGCTTTACTGAGTCCGATCCAGAAGACAAAGACTGCATCATGAGCTCCCACCCCGCCCTGCGCCTCACATTACTCAGCCTGCAGGATGGCAGGGAGGGCAGCGTAGCTCTACCTGTCAAACTCAACAAAACATTAACTGATAGATCTAATAGGTTATTTTGACTTCAGATTTTGTTTTTTAGCGCCGGGCAGATTCAATTAAACTGAGCAGGAATCCTTCTGACATCCAATTCACTTCTTGTCAGGCTGCAGGAGTTGTGCTTTAACACGCTTTCCTATTACGATGTTAATGTGGACTTTGGCTAGAGGAGGAGGTGGGGGGAGCGTTGGGTGGTCAAGGTGGTGAGATGTGGACAGGTTGCAGAGAATTGTTGCTGATTGTCTGCATCAAAAGTTTCTGGTTTAAATCAATTTCAGGGGGAAATGAGTGAGAGGAATTTAACATCAGCACAGCAAATGAAGGCTTCCGCTGTTTTAGGTTGCTTCATTTAATATTAAGGTTTGTCCTGTTGGTGGCAGCAAAGAGTCCTTTATGTCAACCAGAACAAAGTAGTAATGCATTCATAAAAACAGTGCTTTCTAATTTACTCTCTGCTCTACAAATAGCAACATGAAAAATAATTTCAAAGTTTTCAGTTTTCAGTTTATCTCTGAGGCAGAGATATGGGAACTCTGTCAGTTCCTGGAAACATCCTGTTCATGTCAAACCACAGAAGCTATTTATAACGAGGCTTCAGAAACTATCACGTACGTGCAATTACTTTCATTAAGGGAAACACAGCCTGTGTGGTTTTACTATCTCACATAGGAGGCAGATTATAAACTGCATGTTTTAAGTATCAAAGAAAAGAAAATTTGAAAACTATGTTTAGTTCCTGACTTTTTCTAAAAATCAGAGCAGAATTTAAGGTTCCATCAGTTACACTAGCTCCAGGTCCTGAAGCAGCAAAGCATTTTCAGACCATCACACCACCACCACCATGTTTGGCTGTAGGTATGATGTTCTTATTCTGAAATGCTATATTAGCTTCACACTAAATGTAATGGGTCACACACATGCCAAAAAGGTCAATTTTTGTCTTGTAAGTCCACAGAATATTTACCCAGAAGTCTTTTGGATCATCAAGTAAATATAAAGACGGGCCTTTGTGTTTTTTTGGGTCAGCAGTGGTTCTGGCTGTGGAACTCTCCCATGGAGGCCAGTTTTGCCTCGTCTCTCTTGCTTACTGTTGAATCATGACCTCTGACCTCTAAGGCAATGAAACCTGTAGAACTTTAGATTTTTCTTGGTTCTGTGACCTCCTGGATGAGTCGTTGATGAGCTTTTAGGGTAAGTTTGGTTGCCCAGCCTGTATTGGGAAAGTTCTCCACTGTTCCATGTTTTCATCATTTAATGGATAATGGTTCTCACTGTGGTTATCTGGAGTCCAAAGCCTTAAAAGTGTCTCTGTAACCGTGAGTCATAGACGTCAGTGACTTTGTTTCAGCCTACATCATGTTCTGTTTTCTTATTCTGCATGTCTGGCATTAATAGGATCTGGGAGTGAATCACAAAAATGCGGTTGATCACAGATAACTAAGGATTTACCAAGGAGACAAGTACTTTTCCACATAGGGCTAGGTTAGCTTGGATAGCTTTTCTTCCCCTCATAAATAATATCATCGTTTAAAATTTACTTTTGTATTTCCTCAGTTTATGTTTGATATTGACATTTGTGACAAAAAAGTAAAAACCAAGGAAATATTTACGAGAGCAAATAGTTTTTCACTTAAATTTTTTGTCACTTTACATAAAATACATAAACGTTTGTTGTAACGTAACAAATGTGAAAAAGTTACAGGGGTGTGAATACTTTATCAAAGCACTGTAAGTCGCCCACCCCATGCCTGACCACATGTATTGCTGGATATAAACGTTTTACATGTGTTTCTATGATGATGATACTTTTGTAACCTATATACCTGGTCAATGCTAAACTGTGTTTAATACATTTGAAGGGAATTGGGAAATATTGTGTAAATGTTATTTTATTGTCATTCTTTATTATCAGGAAAAGTCAAATAAAACTATTCAAAAAGCTGGTGTTCTTCCGTGTAATTTTTCATCCTTTACAGTAGAAACAAAAAGACACTGTTTTCTGTGTTTAAATCTTTTTTTTTCCTCTAAATTCATTCAGAAAATTACAAAATACTCTAATTACTTTATTTTGGAGGACAGTAGTAATACATATATATTAGCTAAAAAGCAGCGCTGTATATACCAGGATCTGAGTTAGGCCCCCAGCACCAGGGAACCCACACAACCAGGTCTCTGTGTTGTTAACGCAGCAGATTTAAGGGACTGCAAGCTTCCTGCATTAAGTTTAATCTACATCTCTTTCACATTTCGCTGTTAGACATCCCCACAGGGGTTTGGTGGCTGATCGCTTTCCCACTGTGTCGCAGGCGGTTTCATCGCTTATGTTTCTCACATCGTTTTCTTTGTTTTTCCGTTCAGACTCTCGGGCTGGAGAAGGAGCACCCAGGACGGTGGACCACGCAGTCATCGGAGGAGTGGTGGCCGTGGTCGTCTTCGCCATGCTCTGCCTGCTCATCGTCTTGGGACGCTACTTTGCAAGACACAAAGGTAGTAGACCAGAAAATAAAGCTCCACACCCAGGGACACTGTTTGCGCTCTGGAGCTCACTTCGTTTTCTTTCTTCTGGTAGAGAAGTCCTACATCACTGTGCAAAAGTATTAAACTATCCCTAGTTTATTTTGACTCTGGTTCCAACTAGTCAGACTTGTAATCTTTTAACGTGGCCTCAATCAAGTGTTTTGGAGATTTCCTTGGAACCTTTGCAGCTCTTCTATAAATTATTAGTCTTTGTACCCGACAAAGACCACACGGTGCCAAAGATAGCGACTCAAGCTTCTAACTTGACTTGGACTCTGACTTTAAACACAGAAAATACATTTGATGCTCAAAGGTGGGTACGCTGGGATAGCTCCTCGGTGATCCAGGACATTACAGCCCTTAGTGCTTTAATAGAAGGCATCTGGACTTCTTCTCTTATTTCTTTAAGACGTTTTGTCTCTCATCTAAAAGGCTTCTTCAGTTCTGAAAAACTTTGAAAAATCTTGGGACATGTGAGCAAAACAACTCACCTGGCATTAGGGACATGTTTGGTTCGTTAGGTAATAACGACCCGAACATTGAGCTAAATAGAGGGTACACTCACGTGTCCTAATTACCCCATTAGTGACCTTAACGGCCCTATTAGTTTCATTGTTCTGACTACAATTTAAAATCGTGTTACTTCTAACCACGTTCAGAACAGAAGAAGCCTTTTAGATGAGAGGTGAGATGCCTTCAGGAAACAGGAGAAGATGTCCCGATGCCATCTACTCAAGTTCTTTTGATACTCACAGGTACTGTAAGTGTGTGTAAGCACAGAGGGTCAAAGCCGATCCAATAAACCGACCCTACTGGCCCTACATCTCCAGCAGTCAGCGATTGGTATCTTTGGTATTTTTCAAAGAATCACCTAAATAAATGGAATCAAATTCTCTTTTTTTAACAGGCTGCAGGTAATAAAGAGCCTAAAGATTATCCAGTGTAATACGGGTTCTCTACTCAGATGGCACTGACCCATCTCTCAAGCATGAAAGCCTTTTATGCCTTAAATAAATAAATAAATAGATACCTGATGGGTTTAAAGGTCAAACATTCCTCTGAAAAGTATCAGAAACAAGGTTTGTAAATATGTGATAAAGCAGTCAAAGTCCCAAGAAAACATGACAGGAAAGCCTGGCTGTTGGGCAACAACATATAAAGACATGATGGATGAATTATGAACATTATGAACAGTGCTTTCAAAATATTCTGTATATTTTTTTAAGCCAGAGCATTTCTTAAAAACTCATCATTGTTCTTTGAAGCGATATCTGAATCGTCATGTTCTGAAGTGTTTGATCCTCTAAGAGCTTATTATTACATCACTGTTAGGAAGTTTGCCGAATGATGGAAGAGCAGCTATTAGGGCTACGGGTTACTGATGATGAGTAAAATTGTATTTTTCTACCAGTCCTGATGAATAACACGAGTCTAGTACGCTTCCCTCATAACGGCAGGATAATTACAATCTATAAGGAATTTCACACTTTAATGTTTCTTATGCTGGAGGAAATAGGATTGCCTATATTAAACACTTCAGAGGGGAAATGGTACAGATGAAGCAATTAGAGATGCAGAAAAAATATTCTCTTATTTCATGATTCTGCTCAAGTCAGAGTCTCCACTAAGATTTTAGGTTCAGGTTAAGCTCACTGATAATGGGTTAGCACATTATCAGTGTGGCGGTTCTTCTCCTTTATGCTTCAGAAGGACATGCTTCAGAAACTTTGGCCAACCTGCCAAATATTCCAAGAGGTTACAACTTTTCCAGTTATATTAAATAGTAAGCTAGACTTCTCTGTTGAGCTGCTTTTAAATATATTCAGTTTCATGGTTTGTTTCATTAAACATTCCAAGAGTTTGATAGTTAATGACAGGCTTCTCTCTTTTAAATACAGCCCAGCATACTTTTCCACAGCACTTCACCAGCAGGTTAGTTTTTGTTGCAGCACCACTGAGCACCTTGTTTCTGTCTGATCAAACAGTAATTTTTCCCATTTGGCATTTTTCTCCCTCACTCAGCCTCGATATATTGTCATCATTGCCAAACTCTGCCGCTGCGACAGGGTGTGAATAAATCTTGCAAATGAGGTCTGAAGTGGCCTTTTCTTTTGCTGAACTTGACAAGGTTAATTCGAACGTGCGATCCTCACTCCTCTGCACACTCAAGATCATTTCAAGGCCCTGATTTTCATGTGCCAATCCTGCAGCAAGAAAAGCAGGGGAAAATGTAGAATCTGAATGTGACAGTTTGCTGCTGTTGAGTGCGTGTGTGGAGGATTAGCATTATTAGGTGCTGTGAATGGAGGGTCACATTTTAATCTGTGGTATCATCTAAAGCAGCAGGCTGTTACGCGCTCCGTGACTCTGTGCTCCGCTCCCTTCTCCTCAGGTACCTACTTCACGCACGAAGCCAAAGGAGCGGACGATGCGGCGGATGCAGACACAGCCATCATCAACGCAGAGGGTGGCCACACCAACTCGGATGAAAAAAAGGAGTATTACATCTAACCCTGAACGAGGGCCCCGCTCCCACCATCGCTCGGGTGTCCTCGCTGGCACGTGGAGCCGTTTTCCCGGGGTTGGGGCAGGGTTTGACGGATTCGGATCGCTTTTAGTGAAGAGTAGAGGAGGGATTTTAAAAGAAAGGCCTGGGTTTGCGCCGTTGTTTAGTCTAGTCTGCAGATGTAGATGGAATGTTATTTGTGTTTAAGATAAAAAAATAAAATAAAAAAAAAACTTGGAGTAAACCGAGTTGGGGTCTTGGGGTGGGGGTGGGAGGGTGCGGCAGACGTTGCCAGAAATCACTGTAGAGAGCTTCACCATTTAACTTCTCCCTAACTGCTGGTACGAAGTTTATCTTTTAGTTCCACCATTTGCAGAAAATTCTGTGCCTTGTTCTGAATTTGTTTGTTCTCTCCACACTCTACATCCGTGTTGATCATCATTTGCATAACCTCGTTGCTCTTTTTTCCCTTTTTCATCTTTTTTCCCACCACTTGTTATTATCAGCGTGCTGTCAGCTTTTGTATGAGGGTAAAATTACACAGCCACTTTATTCATTTCTCTAAATGTGTCTGCACACACGCTCAACTCCTCTCCTGCATAACAAACACTCTTTCCAGTATACTGTGATTTGTCTCAAGCCATTTCCTCTCTCTTTTTTCTCTGAGTTCGTAAAGAAGTAATGCATGGGGTTACTTTATGTGTCATTGTACAAAAAGCCTAAACCAGAACCAGGTGTGTTTTATTGAGCTCCCCACCACCATCACTTTCAGAAAACACAAACAAAATGAAGGTTGCAAAGGGTCCAGGATCAGTTTGCCCCTTCACCCCACTGTTGCCTTATTCTGTGCCAACGTATAGCAGTTTCATTGCTTTCTATGTCTATTTTATATCTGGAAACAAGCAGATTATATGCATGATGGGAAAATGCTGAAATCTCATGCACACTTTAATTTATTCCTGTTTCTGTGTATGAGACCCTAATTTTATTTATTTTTATTCTGATCCCTGTATTGAACGATTGATTCTGACCCTTGATCAAATTAAAATAACGCTAAGAAACCTCCAGTTGGTAGATATTATTTATTGCAGACACAGAGCCACGTTTCCTTACAGCATTCCATGTAGTGACCACAATCACCTCAAATGTGACCTTTCACACACATTTGACTGTCTCTTCCAAGTACCTCTGCTGGAAAAATGCCTCTGCTGAATTTTTTGTGCTCAGTCAAAACTGTTAAATACATGTCAAAGTATCTGATATATTAATGATCTTGCTAACTGAGAAATTCAAATGCGCTTTTTAAAATAATCTATTATCAGTGACTTTAAATAGTGACTAATATGTTAAACTCAGAAATGAAAGTCCTTCTATTCCATAGCATGACTAAATGTTTGAAACCTTGAAGGTGCAAGCAGCTCTAACAGGAGAGTTTTATTTGTATTTTATCACTAATGATGGTTTTCATTCTTCTCTCTGCCTCTAGTGTAGACAATGTGGTAGAAGAGTACAATCTAATTATCAGTTTAATTAGCATGATACGTGACCTAACCACATGTCGCGACTTGGCCTCGTCTCTCAAAGACCGGGCCTGCTCGACTTGTTTGGGAGAAATGTTTTTGTTTGCATTTCGGTTCTTGAGTGATCTAAACTATCCAATCATTGCGACATAATCAGTCACTGCCTCTCTGCCACTGGGCAAGCTTCAGGTCTGAACAACAGATATTGTGCTGAGATTTCTTTGTCACCTGAGCTAGGAAAAAGGACACTGAGAACGACAGGTCAAGAGACCCAGTCTGTCTAAAAGGTGATACAACCAAATCCGGACCACAGTAAGGCATTCTGCTACTTCTGGTAAGGTAGTTCTGATCTGAGAAACTGATCTGACTAGGTGTCTACAAAACCGTGAATCCCTCCGATTTGTTTTCTTCTTCCAAATTTTTTCATATCAAATTACTGTTACATATCAAAATCCCAGGTAAGGTCGTAAATTTAAACTCCAGAGACCAGTAAAACGTAGGTTTAAATTAAACTTTAATCAGCCATGTTAATATTTTTAACATAAATTTTTCACTTAGAAATAGACTGAGTGGACTGCAGAAAAAGACCAAACATAATGCAAAACCAGCAAAGACAAGTGCATTGAAGTGCAGACCAAACCTGATCAACTTGCCATATTTGGGCAGCAATAAATATTTTGCCCCCATAGAAGACAACTGTGTGGTTCACTGAGAGGTGATGCAACAAGATCCGGACCACAGTAAGGCATTCTGCTTCATTTGCTAAGATGGTCTTACTGTTTTTTTTATTTTTCCTTTGTCAAAATTATAGATTTATTGTTAAGATCTTTGTTTTTATTTGTTTGCAATTTTTACTTCAGTAAATCTGAAGGAAATGGAAATTGGTGAAATAAACATAAATCTGGATTGCATGCAAATAATTTAGTTGGTGAAAATAAATGTTAATTTTGACGACTATCTATAACCTCATCTCTTTTTTAAATGTGTGATGAAGCCATCTGATCGGAATAGGTAAAGAATTCATCCTTGAGGACTGGCACTCGGGTACAAAATGATGCATAATCGGTATGAAAAGACCCATTGCAGAGGGCTCCTTTTAATGTCAGAAAAAATTTGGGTATGAAACGACCAAAACTCACAGGTATGAAACAGTGAAGGGGCAAAATGACCTGAACCCTTGCAAAGACAAACACTAAAATAATTTTTCCAATATTATCATGGTTTTTAAATTACATTAGATAAGAAGTGCATTATTTTCCTTGATTTACTTCCATTTCATTTAATTAAAAATGTCCCCTCATTCAGAATTATTAAAATGCTTGTACCTACCAGCTTTTACTGAATTACAAAGATCAGTTTGAGTTTGTTTGCATTTTCTCTCAGTCTAAAATATCATTTTTCTTCTAAATGGGGAAAGTAAGAAAATGCTAATTTCGCTAGCTGGTAAAAATAAATGTCCTGTGGAAGGGGGAGATATCTGGTTTCAATGTTGGAGTACAGGGTGTTGGTGTTGTGTATATTAGTTGAAGTAGTAGAAAGGACAGCCTTAACCAGTTGTAAACTGAAACACCTGTAAGTTTGACTTTCACTGGAGCTTCAAAACCTTTAGAGGGCATCCATCTGTCTGTTCATATATTCTCATAAACACAAAATGTAAATGAAGCCAGTGAAATCACAGCTGTAATGTACACTAATCCTTACTCAGAAATATTTTTTACAACTTACTAGAATAACAACTGAACACCTTTGTTGGTTCTATTGAATCACAGTCATTGTACGTTTTGTCAAACGGAGGGGGAACTGAACGGCTCTGAGAGACACATTTCTTGCCCCATCTTCCTCAACATCCACGGTTTAGCTTTGTCCCGGCGGCTTTTGAATGCTTAAATATTTCACACGTATTGCATGTTTGTATCTGTGCTTGGATCCGTTCAGTTCAGCTTCAGCCTCAGCATCACCTGCCAAAACTGAACCAGAGTCAGTTTTGTCGTGCCAGCTGAGGCGCTCTGTGTAATGCCAAAAGTCATTGTTTGCTTGTAATAAAACTTCCTACACATGTTGTTCCATGCTGTTAACCCATTGTTTGCATCGGCGCCCTGGCTTGTTAACAATGCAGAGGGCCTGTTGTGATTACTGTGTTCACACAGCAAGCAACACGTTTAATGAGTCCAGGACTGATGTGGGTGGATTAACGTGGAGGTTGGTGAGGCTATCTCCCAGTGGGAATTTTTGACTCCTGTATATGTCCCATATTGGTCAAGTCAGGTGTTGAAATACCTTTATCATCTGTATGAATGTCATATTAATTCTGAGCTTTTATTTAAATTAGTATTTTTCCATGGGGAAATTATTTAATATCGACCAAAATCAGTGACTTTAAGAAAAAAAAGAATTAGCTGCACAAGTTTGAGTTTGTGGGTTTTATTTAATCCAGACACCATAAAAATTATACATATAGGCCCAACTACTTAAAGTCATGTCAAAAAATGAATTAATCCCATGAAATATTCAGATTTTCTTAGCTAATTTTAATATAGTGATATCTACTCTTTTTTTTTTTCTCTGGAAAAGAAAGGGATTTAATTACAGATAAACACCGAGAATGAACCTTGTTAATCTTGTTAAACAAAGATATGAACAAAAATGTTTTTACCAGCTGAGAAAAAATGTTAGGACACCCTGTCCCGTGATAGCTAGTGCCACCCCCCACAGTGAGACACGTTGTGTAGCCATCTACCAATCTCATATTTCCCTCCAACACCCTCTGATATTATTCATGGTGAATTATATGATGGTGGGCCAGGCAGGTCCTGCTGCAGTAAATCATTTCTAGACCCAGACACACTTCCACCTCCATGCTTGACAGTTTGTATGAGGCTATTTTCTTGAAATGCTCAATTTGGGTTATGCCAAACATGTCCTCTGTTCTGTGTCCAGATAATTCGGTTTTGGTCTCGTCAAAAAAACATTATTCCAGAAGTCCTGGTTGTTGTCTATGTTCTCTCTGGCAAACCTCAGTCTGACCTTCATGTTTTTCTTAGAGAGCCAAGTTTGTATCCTTCCCTGGAAAGTTAAACTCGTTTAGTCTATTTCTGATAGGGCAGACATGAACCTTCACCTCAACAGTAGCAAGAGTCTGCTGTAAGTCCTGTGACATTTTAGTGTTTTTGGAGACTTCTTTTAGCATCTTGCAGTCTACTTTTAGGGTATTGTTATAACTGATATGAAATACCAATACGTCTAAATATGTTAGAAAAACACACTTTAATACTTTAATAGGGTGTCCTAATTTTTCACATGGCTGTACGCATCAGAAATTCTGATTGCCTTATTATCAAACCTTCTAACTCACAGTTAGGCTGATAACCTCTCTCAGCTCAAAAGACATTATAGTGATGTGGTGCAAAGGTAATGCCAATAAATGATAGAAAACAAGATGTGTTTAAGATTAAACACATCATTAAACAAAAAAACCTTTATTTTGACAGCAGAAGTTGGTCTAACTTTGAAGCTCAAATAAATGATGAAACACTTGGCCCATGTGCACATGCAGTACTGTACAGCAACCAGCTTCAGTATTTTGTGAAGAGTCCTTTAGCATTTAGGATAGCAAACATTTTTGCCAAGCGACGACACGCTCCTAATGCTTCTCAGTCTTTGCCCAGTCATTCTTCATGTGCAAAAGCCTACAGTCCATTGTTCCTTGATAGTCTCTTTAAATGAACCAAGAACCTTCAGTTAAATTTGAATCTTTTGACTGAGAAGGCCCCTACAGGACATTCCAGGATCCTTTCCTCAACCAAGCTTTGGTTGACCTGGAGACTTGCTTGGGAACACTGTCTTCCTGGAAAGTCGGATGATGACCAAGGTTTAATTTGTCAGCAGAGGACACAATGCAGATGGTCAGTTCCTGTCACTGATAAACGATGAAATCAATGACTCACCTCTGAGCTTAACCATGGAGATGGTGTTCTTCTGGTCAGAGGCCTGGTCTTTAACATGTCAGACAGGTCCAGTGTGGTTTCATCAGTCCATCAAACTGTCTCCAAAGATTCCCAAGCCTTATCCAAACTCCTCCTAGCATGTTCTAGTTGAATTGTCTGGCTCCTCATAGTCAAGACATCTTATAAATGCCACTGAAGCACTTGTTCCATCTTCATCAGGTCATCCTGCAGGGGTTTTGAGGTCACATGAAGAAATTCTCCTAGTTCTGCTAAATACATTGCTAAGGGATCCTGATGAAAATCTGGGTTTTGTTCAACAGTCAAGCATGTTTCCAGATTTTGCTCAAGTTTTAAACTTCCCTTTAATACTACTAATGGCATTTCTTGAAATGTTTCATTTTTGGAAATATTTTTTATAGCCAGGGCCCTTTAGGTGGGATGAAATGCCACCTCAACTTTTTGGGTTTCCCATGATTGCAGCTCAGTTTGGGTGGAGTTTATGTATGCATCACAGCTGAAGCACATTAAGGATCACAGTAGGGTTCCTAAACACTTAGTAATGTTTCATCGTATTCAGGCCATAAAAACAATATTGTATAGGATAATAATTGTGTCATGGCTATCTTAATATATATTGTTACACACAAACACTACAACATTCAGTTAAATCAGAATATTGCTCTTTGAAAAGCTTAAATCCTTAAATATTTGGGGACAGAATTTTTTTAAATTGCAACATAAGTGTTGCTTATGCTAAACGTATATGAAGGCAACTATTGCCATTATTGTGTCTGAGATCATCTCCCCATTTTTGGCTCATTTTGAGAATTTCTTTGCACTGTAAATATAACTACTGATTTGTTATTATTGTTATATTTTACAGTATCTGTTTATCATCAGTACACACTGTGTATACATATCAGTCAAATCCACTGAAAAACCTGGAATGAATACTACTGTTAGTGTCCTGTTCAGGAAACTGAGAGATTCCTGGTGTTGCTTGCCGTGTGCCCTCATATCTGCCACTTGTTTTAACATTTAAGCATTTCATTGTATTTTGTAAATGTGAATCATATTAGCTGTGTGATAGCTTTAATATATCATCGTCATGCATGAAGACAGCATTCAGGCTTTCTATTTGGAGGATTTGAAGCTGAGGTTTGTCTTGCAGGAACGGATGAGGGCTTTTGGAAATGCATCCTTTCTTTAAACATGCCCCGTCTGTGCTTATGGAATGTTGTCTGCAGCCCTAGAAAAGAACAGTCAGGTTAGCTGTAGCTGGGAGTTTAATTTTTAGCTTTTTCACTGGACGTGTACATATTAGTTACACACAGGTTTCATGCATTAGATTTAATAAGTCACGTATAAATGACCACCATGTTCAAACTGTATGCTGACGACACTGTTTTGTGTTTGTGTACACTGGATGGGTGGGGGTAGGGTAAAGGGTACTGATAAGGTTAGATGTTTCACGGTGTCTGAATAAAATATGACAATTATCTGACTGGTTATTGTTGCTTTATGGATCACAGAGCAGATTTCACTCCATCTGTTAGGCTGCAACTTTGTGATTTGTATTCTACAGTGAGCACTGTTTTGCTTCCATGACCAATGGCAGCTTCCATTTCGATCAAGTTTCAAGAAATACTTGTCAAAACAGGAGCAGAAGGGGATCTTGTATTCTCCCTTAAGGCCAATACGTTGATTATGACTTTTTTGTTAATTTTTCCAAAACTCCAAAAACATGGAAAAATAACATTTGCGTGTGTTGAATTCGTTTTAGATTGGAGTAAATGACGCAATAGGTTACTGTATACATTTATTTTTCTGGATATTACCTGTAAATTAAATAAATGCACCATGCACATACATTAACTGAGGTAGTTTCCTGCACATTCGGTTCCTTTGATAATGTCCTGTCTCAGGTTCATGTTTTGCTGACCGATGTGACTGCATCTCAGGTAGAGTGCAACGTTTAGGCCCCACCTGTCGACAACATAGAAGCATGTACAAATGCATTCATCAAGTCCAGAAGTGCAAACTCATTCTTTTTAGGTCCAGATTTGGTGAGATGTTTTGCATATACAGTATGTTGTACATGTTTTATGTCTTTTTTTCTTAATATTTAGTGCACTGTAAAAATGTGTTAAATATTGTTTTTTTTCATATCATGTTTATTGGAATGAAGCAGGATCAGAAACGTGTTGTGGCTGTACTACTGTCACTAAACGCTCCACCGCCTTTTCAAACTTCTTTGATTCCCCAAAAAAGGTTTGATTGTTCCACCCAGTTCTTGTTTTCAGATTGTTCTTTTTGTCTCTCTGCTGTACTTGAGAAAAATGTAATGTGTATTAATGGAGAACAGGAGTTCCACATTCCCATACACATTTTGTATTGGTTCATAAATAGACATTTTTACAAAACAATGAAGAGTTCTTGTCTTAATAAAAGAGAAAAGATATTAATGTCCGAAATAATATGTGTTGGCTTTTTTTATTTTGACTTGTATATTATGAGGGTGTAAAGCAAAAAAAAAACTAGATAAAGGAAAAATATGATGGGAGACTTCGAGAAATCATTCCTAATCATTCCTTGTCTGCCTTTAACAAAAAATACTCTGTTAATTTTAGGGAGTGTTTTCTAAAAAGGAGCAATAACCGAGGTGGAAAGAGGTGCATACTTGAACTATTACCAGGTTGATTGAATTTTACCAATCAAGCATTTTGGATACAGGTCCATCTGCACGCCACATCTTGAACTTGACAATATTTTCCCACTTTTTGCAGAAGTGCTCCAAACATGTTGAAGCGGGGCAATGTCTTCTGGTTGATCCAATTATTGATCTCTGGGCGAATAATGAACTTTAATTATTTTCAGCAAAAAAATTGTTTTATTGATTTGGAAACATATTTTCTTCTCACTTAAATGTTTCTGGTCAATCAATCAATCAATCCAACTTTATTATAGACCCACGGCTGAACCATAGTAAAGTAAAATGAGGAAAGAAATAAAAGAAATAAATAAGATAACAGGCTCTAAAAGCCACATAAATATTGTACTCTGAGTCACAAATAAATTATGACGCCAGTGATTCCATAATCTCAAGGTAAATCTGACTGTACTCAGGGAAGGGTTTACTAAAATTACAATTATGTCATTACATGACACAGATATTCTATACATACACCTGTACATAAGGTTCCTGAGCACAGCAGGACATGTGGGTACATCAACACTTGCAAACAGGTGGCTAAAGCACTACTCCATCTAGGTAGTCTGAGTATTAGTCTCATAGCGTCATTGTATGTTACCCCCATGAAGTTTCTGCACGCTCCCCGCCTCTTTTGTATTGTCGCCATAGCTGGGCAGTGTACATTGGGAGTACAGAAAAGGCTTTAAAAAGAGCTATTTTTGCAGAGGGTGAGCACATTAAAATTTTCTGACCAGCATATTAGATTGTGGATACATCATACAATACTGCCTGTAAATTTCACGATCTTCAGACAGGTCATCAGTTATGTGGTGCCCCCAAATATTTTAAAACCCCCAAAATGGAAACCCCCCCCCCCCCCCCCCCCCCAAAAAATTCCCCCCCCCCCCCCCCCCCCCCCAACCCCCCCCAGCCCCCCCCCCCCCAAACCCCAACCCCCCTAATGTTGCCCCCCCCCCCCCCCCCCCCCCCCAATCCCCCCCCCCCCCCCCCCCCCCCCCCCCCCCCAACCCCCCCCCCCCCCCCCCCCCCCCCCCCATAACCCCCCCCCCGAGGCCCCCCCTACCCCCCCCCCCCCCCAAAACCAAGGCCCCCCCCCCCCTTACCCACCCCCCCCCCAAAACCCCAAATCAAACCCCCCCCTTAATTTTTATTAACCCCCCCCCCCCCCCCCCCCCCCCCCCCCCCCAACCCCCCCCCCCCCCCCCCCCCCCCCCCCAACCCCCCCCCCCCCCCCCCCCTACCCCCCCCCCCCCCCCCCCCCCCCCCCCCCCCCCCCCAATTTTAAAAGTTTGGGGCAGCAGGGAACAAAGTTAAAAAGGTTTAAGAGGGCAAATTTCTTCCCCGGGGACCCCAAAATTAAAGTGGGAAAGTTTTACCCCTTTTCCTTATTTTCAGGCCCCTTTAAAAAAAAAACAAGGGTTTTAAAAATTTTAACTCCCTTTATTTAATTCTTTTAAAAATTTTTGGCCACACGGTTAAACTTTTGGGGGCCCCAAAATTCCCAAAATAAAACACCAAATAAAATTTAAATTTAAAGGGTTTTTTTGGGCAATTTTTTTATTAACCCAAAAAGTCCCTAGGGTTTTACCTTTAATGCCCCCTTTGGGGGAGGGAAAAAAAAAGCAAAAATGGTTCTTTTTTGCCCCAAGGGTTTTTAAAGGGTTTAAAAACCACCCCAAAAATTCCAAAATTTTTTTTTTCAGAGCCCCTCCCAAAAGGGACAAAAGAATTTCCCCCCCTCCAAACCCCCCCTATTTTAAAAAAAATCCTTTCTAGGACCTTTGACAGACTACTAGCTAAGGCTATGGGTCGTTAATTCTCCAGAGAGCTAATCTTACCAGCTTTATCCTTAATAATGGGTACTAGTATAATAGATAGCATTGAAATTGGTAACAAACCATGGACTAAAAGGTCAGTAAAACACATAGAAAGTAATGGACAGAGCTTCCTACTTGCATTTTTCAAATGCTTTGTAGAAATGTTATCCATACCACGTGCCTTGTTGTCTTTCAATGTCATCATTGCATTATGTATTTCTTGAGGGAAACAATCACATTCTCATTACTATGAATGTCACCCACTACAAAGGTGTTACTTTTGACACAGTTAAAGAGCTCGCTGTAGTGCTCCTGCGACAATTTAGTCATTTCTTTTACGTCACTGACACCATCAATAGTAGTTGGAAGTGATGTTTTGCAATTATTTATTTTCTTAATTTCTTTCAACAAGTCCTTGACAATATTACTTTTTAACTTTCTTGCAAGAAAGTCAGACCTCATAGTGTTTTCTTTTCTCTTATTAATCTTAAAGTATATTTCAAATTTGCATTAGCCTGTTTTTTATACTCAAACATTGAGCCATATCTTTGTTTACCCGAAGCAACCCATGCTTTAAGAGCCCTTCTGGCCTCTGCATATCATCTGAACACATTTTATAATTAGAAAGATAAAACCTGAGGAAATACAGAAAGCAGTTTTCAAGTGAAGATGTCATTCATTGGTGGAAAACAAGCTATACAATTCATTCTGGATCTGTGTGGAAAAAGTAAACGTCCCCTCATTAAATCATCAATTAACTTTGATTGACCATTTTGTTTGGGTCATTTTCACTAGTCACACTTGGGCCTGATTACTGCCAGACCTATAGAATCAAGAAATCGATAAAAGAGATCCTGTCTGACAACATGAAGCAGGTTAAACAATCTCAAAAAGCAACACGTCAGACCCGATCTGTAAAAATTCAGCAACAGATGAGAAACAAAGTCATGACATCTATCAGTCTGAAAAAGTTTACAAACTATTTCTAAGGGTTTGGGACTCGAGAGAACCACAGAGAGAACCGTCATCCACAAATGGAGAAAATCTGGAATAGTGGAGAACCTTCCCAGGAGTGGCCAGCCTACCGAAATTACTCCAAGATCTCCCCCATGAATTATCCAAGAGTTCACAGAAGAACCCAGAACAACTTCTAAAGCTTTGCAGGCCTGCCTGCCTCAGTTAAGGTCAGAGTTCATGACATAAGAATGACCTGTGCATCCTGTTACATCTGGTGTGAAACTAACAACATTTTCAGAAACAGAGCCTCATACTTTCAGTTAAACATAGAGGTGGTAGTGTGATGGTCTGGGGCTGCTTTGCTACTTCAGGACCTCGACATCTTGCTGTAACTGATGAAACCATGAATTTTGGGCAGGGGTTTCAAAAGCACACCCGCAAGTCTACCTCTGAATGGCTAAAAAAACAAAATGAGGGTTTTGGAGTGGCATAGACAAAGTGTAAATTAAAATCCTGAAATTCATTAAAAATGGTATTTAAAATTTTAAAATAAATTTTAAAACTCAAATGTTATATAGATTTATTAGACATAGAGGGAAATAAGTCTTTATTTCTTGTAATTTTGGCTATCAGCCTGTGGTTCTGCTGAGGTGTTCAGGAATCCCGGGTTGGTTTGATAGTGGCCTTCAGGTCATCTGCCTTGTTGGTTCTGGTGTCTCCCATCTTCCTCTTGACAATACTCTATATATTATCTGTGGGGCTTGGGTCACACCAGACTCTGGGACCTTGATTTCCAAATGAAATGCAAACTTTACTTTCATCTGAAAAGAGGACTTTGGACAACTGAGCAACAGTCCAGTTAGTGGCTTGCACTAATGAACCAGTATTTGTAGCCCATGTGTTGGATTTATCTGTGTGTGGTGGCTCTTGTTGTGCTGACTAAAACCTCAGTTCACTCCTTGTTAAACTTCCCGAAATTCCTGAATGGATTTTGCTTGACAATCCTCTCAAGGCTGTGGTTATGCCTTTTGCTGGTGCACCTTTTCGTACCACACTTTTTCCTTTCACTCAACTTTCCATGAATATCCTTAAAACCACAATCTGTAAACAACCAGCTACCAATGACCTTTTGTGGCTTACCCTTCTTGTGGAAGGTTTCAGTGACTGTCTTCTGGACATCTGTCCAGCCAGCAGTTTGCCCTATGATTGTGTAAAATGGTTATTACATAACAATTATACATTAAAAAGAATATTTAATTAGTTTTATGCAATATTTAAATTTTCTGAGGCACTGAATTTTGGCTTTTCATTGTCTGTAAGTGGTAATCATCAAAATTACAAGAAATAAAGGCTTGAAATATTTCACTCTATGTGTAATTAATATACTAAATATGAGTTTTACTTTCTGAACTAAGTGACAAAAAATATTTAACATTTTGTACAGTATCCAATATTTTTAGATGTACCTGTTTTTGTTATGTTTGGTGAAGAACAAAGTTAGAATTGCATTTATGAAAACCAAAGGAAAAAATTCTACAGCCATCTTAAAAACAGTAAAAATATTGTGTTGAGGATCTTCAAATGCTTCCTCTCAAGTTGAATTTGCCAACTTTTAAACTTTTTGCTTTCGCAGAAGGTTCCTAAAGTTTTATTTTAAGGTTTATAAAGGTTTCCTGCTCTTTAACCTTCCTTTAATCTGCCAACTTTAATGATGAAAGGTGATACGGAAGTCTTCCACTCAGCATTCAAGCTTTGACTTCTATGCTCCCCACCAAGAAACCCCAGGCTCTGCACAGCATGGACCAGGCAGGGCTGACGACACCTTCCACACCTGAAGGGAATGCCAACTCTGCTTATGAAACACTGTCACACATTTGGAGTGTCATCATTTTTGTGGTGTTATTACACGTTAATCTCCTTTGAAATGGCCTGTGCAGTTGATGCACGGTTGTAGTTTAGCTTTCTATCTAAGCCCCCCTGTGTGGTGTTCAGACCCAGAGAACGAGACCGCTTCATGCACGTCCTCTCCAACTTTTGCGATGTCAAGAGTTGCTTCTTATTCCGAGGTGGGCTTCAGCAAATGCAGATGTTATGAAATCTTAATCAAATGTGCGGTGTTAACAAGGAGCGTAAAACAAGGAGTCCTAATTTAGGCAAACAAAGGCTAATACCTCGTGGAGCATCGTGAAAGCTTGAATAAATTCTGCTCTGGAAATCAATTCCTGCTCTGCGGCTTCAAGCATGCAGCCACCATTTGAAACCAACGTTAGGAATAAATGGAGGCTGTTTAATCGATAGGTCGGACATGAAATGAGCTGTCCGTCATGGAGAAAATGTAATTCTTGTCCTTATATTTAATGTACATCAGCCAGTCTTTGAAATCCTCAAAACATTCAGTATTCAGACGATGACTTGAGTAAAAGACGATGTTATCTTTTTAATTACATTTGCACCTTAGGCTCTCATTATAGCTGAAATGCTGTACATAATGAGGCAACGTCTTAAATAAGTAAAGGTGATACAGCTATTGATTAGAAAAAGAAGACCTGAGGCAGGCCATCAGTCATAGAAAATGTACTTCTGAGTTCCTGTTTAATGCTCCTGCCGGCCGCTCTCTTATGGACTCATTACTCAACATCTTTCAATCATTTCGATAGAAAGCAGTCCAATTCATTTCATGGTAACTAAGTCTGAGCACAATGGCTTCTGTTGTTACAAGCAGAATACAATCATTCTGCTTTATTTCATGTTTTTTTAGAGTGGTAATGAAATCAGGCAATAAATGGACTTGTTTGTCCATGTTTGTTTTAACCTGGCAGGTCAAAGAGGTTATAATGCACATCCTGTGTTGAATGATATTGAGAGAAAATGTTCGCAAATTTAAAAGATGGTAGTTTATCAACATTCGGATCAATTCCATCTCCAGTCTTTGTTAACTACACTAAAAACAAGAATAATTGTAGTAGTTTTTAGGATTAATATTTATTGTATTTAGGATTAATATTTATTGTATTTATTGTAACAGCTTATGTAAAATAATCACCTCTAAAACTGATAAACTAATGGCTACTCCATACTAAGCAGCCAAAACATCTTAGCAACACATTTATTTTACAATTTATTGGGGAAACGTTCAATAAAAGTATATCTAAAAAAAGGCCTAAAAGTTATTAAGCATCTCTTTTGCTCTCAGATGTCAAGAGGAAGGTCATTTTGATGGTCTGATTGGGACTTTTATGATTATTAGAGGGGAAGTTGGAAGGATCTGTCTCTTTTGTTTAATTTTGATTCATGTTGTTTTAAAATTTAAAAATCCAATAGAAGTAACATAAATTATATTCCATTCAATTCTTTTGACTTTACTTATACAGCGTCAGTGACAACAAATGTCATCTTAAGGCATTTTACAGGACTATCAGGTCCAATTCCTTTCCAGTCAGACAGAAATATACAGCTGAAGCCAGATATGTACATACACTGTATAAAAAAACACATAACTTACTGTCTGACATTAAATCAGACTGAACTGTTCCTATTTTAGGTCAGCTAGGATAAAAATTTTTGCTGAACGTCAGAACAATAAGAGAGAGAAACTTTTATTACCTTCTCCTTCTATGGCCCTTAGCCAATGAGTTAAATGGGTCTCAGCGTTAGGCAATTACCATATATGGACTTCCTTTACATCTGAAAGACAAAGCCTGTACATCTGCAAAGTATTTTAGTCACAATTATGGTGATATTTATATAAACAAAACTGGACAACAACAGTTCAGAAGGTTGGAAAAACATTATTTTTAGGAACGCTGCTTTAATTTGGCCGAACCACAAAAATCCAGCTGGAAAGCTAAAGTTGGCTGGAGAACAAGGAGTCCTTCTAACTGAAAGGTGGACATCCAGATGTTGGTTAAAAGAAGCACTATTACAGCAGTTCGTTACTTAGTCCGTCACATTTGGGACTGCCTATAGCGGGAGGCCATTAGGCTTGTGGGGCAGTGAAGAGGTTTTGCAAAATACGCCTTTACATCCGACACTGGAATCAGGAGTGATCATGAGTGATTCACTGGTTGTGTGACGGTCTGGGGCAGGAAGGAGCAGAGCAATGAACTCTTGTGGTAGTGGCAACCCTTAAGGGCTCTCAGGAAAGGGCAACAATTAAATGTTTTGTCTTTGCTGATCTTTTGCAGATCTCCATTTAGGCTGAGAATACTTCATCATTTTTGCTTGTAATCAAGAAATATCAAGTAACTTAATGGCGTTCTCTTTGGCCAATTATTTATTTCTGCTCAAGAAATCACCGCTTGATGCTGCCACACTAAAATGAGGGGTTTGCTTGAGTGCTTACAAAGTGGACTGTTCTTCCATCATATCTCAGGCATCACTGCAAAAGCCTTCTAACCATTAATCAAGTTATGGACATTAGGAACAATAGTATTTTATAGCATCTCATTTATTCTGAGTTCAGTCTAATGTGCATTGTATTTAATTGTCCACTATGACTCATTCCCACTGGGAAAAGGAAAGCTGTCCACAATTTCAGCTTATAATTTCCCTTAACGTGTTTGATAAATCAGGATGACAAAACAAAGCCATATTTCTTAGAGTGGGGAGTGAACTATGATAAAAACATAGAACATTATTTTCACTTTACAGTTGTTATAGTTACCCTCATTTATCTCTAGCATTTGGTGATAAATTGCTCCAAATGTGCTTCACAGAGGAGCCCAATATGTGCTGGACAGAGTGGAAAGTGAAGGATGAAACAGGGACAAGCAGCAGAAGAGGCAAACAAAAGTATATTTCTTCATTAGCGGAGTCACTATCAAAAAATGTTACCTGTAGCACTGTTAAAGAAGAAAACAGAAACACAAAAACACGGCTGAAACGGCATCTTAAATCACCGTTTCTGTTTACACAGGTTGGTACTATTACCACTGCAGCTGACACAGTGAAGTAGAGAAGTAAGAGTTTAAATCTGGCAGACAAAGGTTAGGAGATATGTTGAGACCTTTACCTGTTATTTGGTACAAAACACAACAGAAACGAATAAAACTGGCTGAAACTGAATCTTTCTTGTTTTGCTTTTGGTTACCGTAAAGCTAGGATTAGCACTGCGACACATCTAAAAGTTACAGGAAGTTAGAAAAGTAGCAATTTAAAGCACCTCTCAGATGTTTGTTTCAAATGTTGTGAGATACTGTGAGTCATTTATTGATTTTCTATTGTTAAGAAATGGCAGAAAGAAATACCACCTAACAAATCTCTACTTAATGTTTTTTTTCATATACAAATTCAGCGAGAGTTTCAGAGAGAGTTTAGAAACTCATATATAGAATATTACACACAAAGTAATATATTTCAAATTTTTTTTCTAATTTGACAATTCTGAAAATATTATTATAAAATGTTAATATTATTAGGAAATAACGTGAATACTAGATAAGATCAATTAAAATAGTTTTATTCTTTGGACTGATTTGCTAAAACAAGCTTTTCAATGTAGGTCAGTGTTTGCACTGCAGCAAGATTAGTTGCGACTATAGGTTTGAAAGGCAAATATTTAATACTCCACTTAACTCTTTGCTTCACAGGTTAGGAGATATTTTATGACTCTCTTATTCTTAAGCACAGGAATAAAAACAACGTGCTGAAAGTGGAATTCTCAGTATTTCTGTTCATAAATGCCTTCGTTAGCATTGCAGCACAGTTAGCTGCAACAAGAAATTATAAAATTAGAGGTGCAAAGAGGATCGGGCAGCTGACGATGTAGAGACCTTGATGACCCGATTTCCGGATGCTTAAGCTCTAGGGACGTGGAATGTCACCTCGCTGGGGGGGAAGGAGCCTGAGCTTGAGCGGGAGGTTGAGAGATAACAACTAGAAATAGTCAGGCTCGCCTTCACAAACAGCGTGGGCTCTGGAACCCATCTCCTCGAGAAAGGTGGACTCTCTTCTACTCTGGAGTGGCCTGCGGGGAGAGGTGGCGAGCTGGGGTGGGTTTGCTTGTTGCCCCCAAGTTTAGGTGTCTTGTGGTGGGGTTTACCCCAGTGGATGAGAGGGTCACATCCCTGAGCTTTTGGGTCAGGGACAGATCTCTGACTGTCGTTTCGGCCTACGGTCCAAGCGGTAGTGCGGAGTACCCGGCCTTCTTGGCATCCCCGTTGGGGGTGCTGCATAGTGCCCCTCCCAGGGACTGCGTTATTCTGCTGGGGGACTTCAACGCCCACATGGAAAACAACAGTGACACTTGGAGAGGCGTGTTTGGGAGAAATGGTCTCCCCGATCTGAATCATTATTGGACTTCTATGCTAGTCACGGATTGTCCATAATGAACACCATATTCAAGCATAAGGGTGTTCATCAGTGCACTTGGCACCAGGACACCCTAGGCAGGAGGTCGATGATCGACTTTTTTGTCGCGTCTACAGACCTTCGGCCGCATGTTTTGGACACTCTGGTGAAGAAAGATGCTGAGCTGTCCACTGATCACCACCTGGTGGTGAGTTGGATCCGCTGGTCGAGGAGAAAGCCGGACAGACTTGGCAGGCCCAAGCGTATAGTGAGGGACTGCTGGGAATGTCTGGCCGAGCCCTCGGCCAGGGATGTATTGAATTCCCACATTTGGGAGAGCTTTGACCAGATTCCGGGGGGAGGTTGGAGACATAGAGTTGGCCTACCAGTTGGCCTCGAAGCGATTCTGGCAAACTGTCCGGCGCTTCAGGAGGGGAAAGCAGTGCTTCGCCAACACTATTTACAGTGGGGGTTAGGAACAGCTGACCTCGACTGGGCACATTATCAGGCAGTGGAAGGAGTACTTCAAGGATCTCCTCAATCCTGCCATCACGCATTCCTTGGTGGAAGCAAAGGCTGGGGACTAGGGGTTGGACTCTTTCATCACCCAGGCTGAAGTCACCGAGGTGGTTAAAAAGCTCCACGGTGGCAGGGCTTCGGGGGTGGATGAGATCCGCCCTGAGTACCTCAAGTCTCTGGATGTTGTGGGGCTGAAACTAAACAATGAAACAATGAAACTAAAACACCTGTCATTTTAGTGTGGGAGGTTTCATGGCTAAATTGGACCAGCCTGGTAGCCAGTCTTCATTAATTGCACATTGCACCAGTAAGAGCAGAGTGTGAAGGTTCAATTAGCAGGGTAAGAGCACAGTTTTGCTCAAAAATATTAAAATGCACACAACATTATGGGTGACATACCAGAGTTCAAAAGAGGACAAATTGTTGGTGCACGTCTTGCTGGCGCATCTGTGACCAAGACAGCAAGTCTTTGTGATGTATCAAGAGCCACGGTATCCAGGGTAATGTCAGCATACCACCAAGAAGGACGAACCACATCCAACAGGATTAACTGTGGACGCAAGAGGAAGCTGTCTGAAAGGGATGTTCGGGTGCTAACCCGGATTGTATCCAAAAAACATAAAACCACGGCTGCCCAAATCACGGCAGAATTAATGTGCACCTCAACTCTCCTGTTTCCACCAGAACTGTCCGTCGGGAGCTCCACAGGGTCAATATACACGGCCGGCCTGCTATAGCCAAACCTTTGGTCACTCATGCCAATGCCAAACGTCGGTTTCAATGATGCAAGGAGCGCACATCTTGGGCTGTGGACAATGTGAAACATGTATTGTTCTCTGATGAGTCCACCTTTACTGTTTTCCCCACATCCGGGAGAGTTACGGTGGGAGAAGCCCCAAGAAGCGTACCACCCAGACTTTTTGCATGCCCGAGTGAAGCTTGGGGGGTGGATCAGTGATGGTTTGGGCTGCCATATCATGGCATTTCCCCTTGGCCCAAATACTTGTGCAAGGGGCGCATCACTGCCAGGACTACCGAACCATTCTTGAGGACCATGTGCATCCAGTGGTTAAAACTTGTATCCGGGGAAGGGGGGTGCCGTGTATCAGGATGACAATGCACCAAAAACCACAGCAAGACTGGTAAAAATTTGGGTTTGATGAACATGAAAGCGAAGTAAACATCCCCCCATGGCCTGCCCCATCACCGATCAAAATATTATTGAGCCCCTTTGGGGTGTTTTGGAGGAGCGAGTCAGGAACTTTTCCCTCACCAGTATCACATAGTGACTTGGCCACTATCCTGCAAAAAATGACTTAAAATCCCTCTGAACCACTGTGCAGGACTTGTATATGTCATTCCCAAACGAATTGACGCTGTATTGGCCGCAAAAGGAGGCCCTACACCATACTAATAAATTATTGTGGTCTAAAACCAGGTGTTTCAGTTTCACTGTCCAACCCCTGTAAGTTCCTATTGTTTACACCGGGGACCAGCTGCTAGCTTTCTGTAGCCCCACTGTGCCACCGAGACCTGGCATCGGGTACCGCAACCAGAGGAGAAGGTACTGACCTGTCAGATGTCACAATTCTGATGCTCTTTACAGTAAGTTTCAGAGCAGACTCTACCTGCTAAGGAGGCTGAGCTCTTTTGGTTTAGTCCAGGTGGTGCTCCTGCAGACCTTTTCTGACTCTATAGTGGCCTTACCCATCTTCTATAGTGTAGTATTTTGGAGCTTATCTACAGCTGAGAGGGAAACGTTAGATTAGCTCGTTTGGAAGGCCAGCTGTATCCTAGAATGCTCCCTCGACCCAGTGCGGGTGGTGGGAGACAAAAGGACTGTAGAAAAATATAGTCACTATTGGACAATGTCTCCCACCTCATGCATGAAGCTGATGCAGAACTGGAGAGCTCCTTCAGTGACAGACTGCTGTATCCTAGGTGAACACAGCAGTATTATCGCTGATCCTTCCTCCCAGCAGCTGTTAGACTTTATAACCATCACTGCTCCTAACAAACTCAATAAGTGTTCACATCCCTTCTAATATTACAGTTTTTTTTCCCCATTTCTTGTAAATAGCCTGTTGCATTTTATGCATAATTATGCATGTGCATTATGTACATTTTTTAAAATCCCCCTACCCAGTTTTACATTTCTTGTAGTCTGAAAATGCTATTTTTAATAGCTGTACATTTTTCTTTTTATTGTATTTCTTGTGTTGTCAATTGACCCTTACCCTGTATTTTTTTTTTGTTTTTACAGTTTTTTACCTGTGTGTATCTGCATGCTTCCATTTACCTTTCACCTGGTTCACCTGAATATCTGGGACAATAAAGGATATTGGATAGTGTAGAGCAGTGGTCCTCAGGGCCCACTGTCCTGCTTGTTTTAGATGTACCCCTGTTCCAGCAGTCCTAATTCAAATTATAGCATTACCTCCTCAGCCTGCCGTCATATTTTGCAGAAGCCTGTTAAGGACCCCTTCATTCCAGTCAGGTGTGTGTGTGTGTGCGTGTGTGTGTGTGTGTGTGTGTGTATGTGTGTGTTCTTGTACTTGTTCCTGAGTGAAAACCATTTTTCGTATTTTTATCGCAAAGCGAGGACATTTTGACAAAGTGAGGACATTTTCCTGGTCCTCACTTTTCCAAATTCCGTTCTTGGGACAGGGGTTGGGTTGAAGACTAGGGTAGGAATTGAGTTATGGTTAGGGTCAGGGTTAGGCATTAAAATCAAGGAAAATAAATGGAAGTCTATGGAAGTAACTGAAAAGTTCTCATAAATATAGTAAAACACAGATGTGTGCATGTTTGTGTGTGTGGTGATCACAGCTGGAAACCACTGGTGTAAAACATTCACAATAAATTTCCCCACAAATTCACTGAAGATCAAAAATGCGACATTTTTGTTTCTACACTTAATCCATCAGTGAACCAAGAACCAGGCCATGTTTCCTGCTTTACTAATATAACATTTTATCTTTTTTATAAAGTCAATACAGGCATTTGTTCTCATTAGAATGGTCAATAATCCACAGCTAAATTAAGACATATTTGATACGAGTAGCAATATACAAAACAATTATACTCTTTGTGCTTTAGTCCCCACAGTCTGAGAAGATAGAACACAATTAATGTGTAATTGTTTTAGCGGGAGATATTCTTGAAAAGAGAATATTTTATTTCTTCATGGCTGATTAGTTCTTTATTAAGCCTTCAGCAAAAGGCAAAGATAACAGAAAAAGAGCCCGTTTTTTCCTTTGTGGTCTGTACACTGTTAGACGAAAGCTGTAGTAGTTTAATTAAAGACATGGGTTATTTAACAAATGCAGCCCACTTACATTTCCTCTCCTATTTCTCTCAGTTGTGCTGTCAAACTCTCTCAGGCCAGTCTTTCCTTTACTCGCTCTGTTTACCACATACATTGTCAATAATTATATATGGTCTGCAATATAGCTTTATGCTCACTTTTTACTTAAACAATATGGGGCTCCATCAGCAGACCCTGGTCACAGGACCACAGGGACCTGCCAGAGACATATGGGTGCAGAAGCTCTCTGGTATAACCTGGTGCCTGCCCGCAAAGAGCGATCCAGCACCATCTTAAATTGCAATCCAAAATAAACTGGAAATCAGTATTGTTGCATCACGATTGGAGCAGGCAGGTACTCATTAAACAAACAACAACTCAAAGCTGGCTGGCCCATTAGGCAGTAGAGGCAAATGCTAAGGTTGTCAGGGCCTCCAGGGGGCGCCACAAAGCTGGCTGCAGCAGAAGAGGTAAAGGTTAGTAGATAGTGGCATAGTTTATCACACTAGTGGATGTAGTAATAAAACACACCACTAGAGGTCTGTAAAATGCCGTTTTTTACATAGATTTGCATAGAGCTGATGTACGTATTTTCTATAACCTTTGTATAGTTATTTTATGTAGTTTTGGTGTATAGTTCTTGCATAGTGAAAATGTAGCCTATGTATAGATGTATTGTGTGTATGTAATTGTGTGTACAGTAACTCTGTGGTCATTTATGTTTGATGTTGATTGTTGTATTTATAATTTATTACTATTATAATTATTTATTCTCTCATTTACAGGGTTTTATTTTGTGGTAAGGCTGTTTGTGTAGTTTATATTTGTAATTTGTTATGCATGTAAATTGGGCGACACGTATCTTATAAATTAAAGGCAGTGGTAAAGACAATGCAATTTGATTTATTTTGTAGTTGTAAGTAAATCGCAGATGAAGGGGGGCACCATATAAAATTTGGCCCAGGGGGCCATATCAGGTAGGCCCGGCTGTGCAATAACTGGCAGAGACTGACTGACATTTTCGGTATAGATTTGACCCACATACAGAGAACACTCAGAAGGGAAAGTGTTACGGTTTTTATTGTCAACAAAGTAGTCTAGAACACCAACTGTAAGGGAAAGAAGCAGAATGGATTGGTGAACAAACGAATGATATGAGGCAACTGAGTACTTAGATCTGAGAAATGGCTTTCTAAATTGTTGTAGCAAGAACCGCCAGGGGTAGAGAGATTCAGCGTCTTAACTTGCGAAGGAGGATTGTCCAGTTGTCTTCTCTGTTGTGAGCTTGGTGCCAGCGAAAAGGAGCTCAGGTGCCGATGTTCGAAAAGGAGGAAGAAGCAGGGTGTGCTGACGCCTGGGTCCTGGAGTCGAAGGAAACGGGAAGCCGCCAGCTTGGTCCGTGTCCGAAAGGTTCAGACGGAAGTGAGAGATCCACAAGCCACAAGAAGGTAGTTCCTTAACTCAGTAGTTAATAATCCAGATGCTCAGAGATAATCTGGAAGGAAGTCGAAACTCAGCAAGGTAAACAAAGCCTCAGGTAGAAACCTGCGTGGGAACAAAAATGCAAAAATCAGTGGTGGCTGAGCTTGTTACCACTAAGGCAAACACTCTGGCATCGAAGTGCTGGCAGCCTCCTCTCTTAAGTACTCCTCCAAGCAATCAGCAGATAGGAAACACCTGTCATCCAGCGCACCTGAGAGCTGATTGGCTATCAATTCCTGATAATCAGGTGGTTCCTTCACTTTGTGATTTCAATTTAACTTAACAATTTTATTAATAAAGATCTTTGGTACCTAATAATAGTTATTCATTGCCAAACCAATCTATTGTTGCACAACATTAGTAAGCTCTTGCCATTTTTGTTGTTAGGGTTTTGTCATATTAGCTCAGTCCTTCCTGTTTCCTTTCTTACTTATTTCTTGTGTTCTTTCCTCTGTCTGTTTTGGTGTATTTTGTTATATAAATGTCAGGCTTTTGCCTTTTTGATTTGTGAACCTTTTGTGTCTGAGTTCAGCTCCCGCTGTGTTCTCTGTGTTTTTTTAGAGCTGGTTCACACAGCAGGATTTTCAAATTGAGAGGCCCCACGCAAAATCGTAGGTATAAAAATCGTAGGTATAACCGGTTTGGTCCTACAGTGTGTGGTGTCCAGCCACATGGTGAGCACAACACGCCACCCACCAACAGATGTCACTCACGAACATTCAAATGTCAGATGGGAAATCTCGCAAATCCTCCCGAGATCAAACATGAGTTTAGAGTGTTTCTTTCACCTCGCTTTTTGATTGGCTACACGTTACATTCAACAGGCTGTGTGCTCATTTGTCCTCGGGGAACACCCCACATGGTAGGATATCGGGCCAAGGCAATCCAACATGTTGAATATCCCCGATTTCAGGTCGGAGTGGTCCCAACGTCCTTCCGAGCAGACTAGATTACTCTTAACACACCACACACGGCAGGAATATCTCCTCAGATTATCTTAAGAGCCATCACAATAATGTCGGAAGAGGAAGATCAGCGCAAAAAATGGCATAAAAATCCTGCCGTGTGAACCAGGCATTGGTCTCCGTCCTTCAGTTCCCTGCTCAGCACCCTTATAGTGCTCAGTTATAGTGACCAAAATATATTGACACTACACCCTGTTGGCTGAGAAAGTTTCAGAACAGTAGCAGCTACGATGGCTGAACATTTAGCACACTGACTGTAGGATGGTTTATGGTTGAGTTTAATACAGTAAAACAAAGAAAGTGATAAATCAACTGTTTGCACCTCTGAAAATATTCTACCAAGGTGCAAAAACCCGACCGAGTATTTTGATCCATAAATAATGCTTATTTTCATCGTGCATTGTGTGTGTGCACACTTGTTTAGCAATCTGCTGACCGTGTTTGATGTGTACAGTCACCATGGTAACAAGTAGTCTCATTTATCTCAAGAAAAGCAGGCAAGGTAATTTCCCTTAGATACTAGGCTTGAATAGCTTATGTTCAAATTATATGAATGCAACTTGTTGCAAATAAAGGGCTTCAAGCTTCATGGAAAATGATTTGGTTTACTGAAACCTTGGGCTTTCTGACTCTCTCTATTCTTCTGCCTCTAGCTTGAAAATGTTCCGTTGTTATCATCATAGCTGGAACATCAATGGCAGTCACTTTTTGTTTTTCAGTACAATGGGCTTTTGTCACATACAACACACGCTTTTTCATTGTTAACAACCTTTCAGTCACCAGTCCCCACTGTTTAAATTGTTTCCATTGTTGCCTTTGTGAGCCATAACACTTAGTGGTTAAAACATCACCTTTATTTGCTTGACTCGAGCAGAAAATTGCTTTGCGCCACTCAACATTTGTTAGGATTGTTTTGTTTTCTGCAGCAATTTGCTTAGAGAGGATCATCTGGGAGTGTTGATTCCTTCATGTCTCTCAAAAGTCCCATGCTGAGGATGTCTGGTAAATTTTTTTTGTGCGTTAGTATATAAAATGTTCTGAATTAGTCTGATTGTAAACGAGTGAAATCTTTCACCTTATTCTTTTTAGGTTGGTTTGCTGACTTTGCATTTTAAGGGTGTGAGGATTTGAGAATTATTTATATTTTTGGAAAATCATTAAGAAGCCAAAAAAGAGGAAAACGTACTGATTCAATACCTGAACATGAAAGGGGAATTTATGCACAATAAAACAAATTTAAAAATTGGTTTATGTAAACCTGGCTGAAAAAATGAGGAAATTTCTGTTTGTTGATAATTTCTTAGTTGTAAGAATGAGTCTTTGGAAACAAATTGCATACCAATGAAAAGGCTGTTTATTTCCCTTTAAACGGTTTCACATTTATAAAGAAAATGCATTGTTGAGTTAAGAAGAGCTCAGTATGTGGGTTGCACTCATGCAAAACTTGCCCGATCCCAAAGAGTTCCCAGGCCAGATGGGAGATATAGCTCCGGCAACAGGTTCTGTGTGGGCTCCGGACTCCTGGAAAACCTCCAAGAAGTGGTGCTCAGGAGGCTTCCTGATCAGATGCTCCAGTCCCCTCAGCTGACTGCTCTAAGTGAGGAGGAGCAACATCTTCATGCTCTGTCTGGATAACTGACCTCTGCACCCTATGTCTAAGACAGAATCCAGCCACGTTTTGGAAAGCTAGGAGCAATCCACCCATTTCTGGGTCAACCCACTATCACTGTAATGCTTTCACACAGTTTTCATCTTCTTAGCTACTTATCAGAATCCACCCCGCACAGCAAACTGTATCTCAGTGAGAAAAATATTCACCATTTGTTGCCTCTTTGAGTAGCTATTCCTCCTTCAAAGTCTGAACTGAGCAGAGCTTTTATTCATTGCTGAATTACACTGAAGAGCACAGCTGATGTCTCAATTTGTAAGACAAGAGAAGTGACAAAACATAGGTAGATCTTACAGCTGGGAGCAATTACATGGTGTGTAAGAGCGAAAGCCTCAATAAAGCGGAAGAGTCTTAGTCGCAGGTGCAGCAAGAACAACGCTCAGCTGCTGCTTTCAGGTGGTTTTGTGCTGCCTTTAGTTCAGTTTAAGTCCTCAAGTTGTGTAATCTATGAATTCATTTTGTTGGAAGGTTAATGTTTCTCTGTGGCTTTCTGCTTGGAGTCAGTTTCTGCATCATAAGCAGTTTTTACAGGTATGAGCAAGCCGAGCAGCCACGGTGAAAGGTCAGTTTGCCACTGTAGGGCGCTGACAGGAACGCCTCAGACAGGGTTGGGGGTAAAACTTGGCATCACAACCTCAAGTCAAATTTAATCTAGGCTCTATGAACAAGTCACTTGTCAGCACTGGCAGCTGGTGGTTGGAAGACTGTGAAGCATAAAATTATGAACCCGAAAGCCTCCCGGGCAATAGAAGAGAACTGAACCTTTAGACGGTGACTGCTGAATAAGAACCGACAGAAACAAACTGAGTTTTTATTGCTATGTATTATGTTACTCCACTCGGCTTAAACAGAAATGTTTCAACATTTAGCAGCTTTTATTCGCCCTGAGCCTGAGAACAATGTATTTGGATGACTCTCTTTTAGTCCTTTACAAGTACGTCCCAACGGTGACAGGGTAAAAAAATACCAGTTTAGAGGACCAGGTCGGTATGGGCAAGGGGCCAGGTGGGTGGGGGGTTGTGGAAAGACTTATTTTCCATGCTATCTCTACTAATTAAAATATAACTGAAAATATCATTTATTTCAGTAATTAAACTAATGCATGAGTTTAATATTGCTTTATTCCGCACAGACTGCTGTATTTTAAACATTTGTTTCCCTTAATTTTGATTATTATGACTCACAGCCAATAAAAACATAAGAATCAGAGCAATAAAAATTATTTTTCATACAGAAATGGGTCTACCAAAATAGCATCAGTCCTTGTACTGTTCAGTAGTGGTTAGTCAGGGCTCGTTACACATCAATTACTGCATCAATGCGGCTTGGCATGGAGGAGATCAGCCTGTGGTTCTGCTGAGGGGTTCAGGAAGCCCAGGTTGCTTTAATGGTGACCTTCAGGTCATCTTCATTGTTGGTTCTGCTGTCTCTCATCTTCCTCTTGACAACAGTCCATAGATTCTCTATGGGGTTCAGGTCACATCAGTTTTATAGTGTTACGATGGTGATTAATCCTATCTGTGCCTGCACTCAACATGATGGGATGTCCCGCTGCATAAATAGTGCTTTATCCAAGAAAAATAACTCTAAGTAGTAGAGAGGGAAGTGTGAGCTGGCTGCACTACACAGAAGCCTAGTCACTTTTTCGTCTACTTACTCCAGGGCCCGTATTCCCAAAGAATCTTAAGACTAAAAGTAGCTCCTAGTGACGTCATTCTAAGAAAAATCTTTTTCGAATTCTAAGATTTTTCGTAGATAAAAGTTATTCATGAAGCATCTTAGGCCTTCAGAGAGCTCCTAACGTGAGGAGATGTTCAGAGCAGTGAGGAGGACTTTTAGTGAATCTAAGAGTGTCTGAAGCAGAGAAGATGGAGGAAAGACAGAGAGAAAGGAGAGATATTATTCTCCAATGAACAACAGTGAATGATTAAAACGCTACTGGCTCCATGGAGCCGGGATCCACCCCCTAAACAGTTGAGTGAATGAGAACATAAACTTCTAGAACAATCATACATTAATCATAATTAATCATTAATATAGAGATAAGATAAGATTCACCTAGGGGAAAATTAAATAGTTTGAGCAGCAGGACAGGTTAAAGGTCAACCTCTAGTAAGATAATATTAGGAAGGATAAATAAATAATAGAAACGATAATAAATAGCCATGAATTAAAAGGTGAACAATGTATATATACACTGCTCAAAAATATAAAGGGAACACTCCAATAACACATCCTAGATCTGAATAAATGAAATATTCTCATTGAATACTGTGTTCTGTACAAAGTTGAATGTGCTGACAACAAAATCACACAAAAATCATCACTGGAAATCAAATTTATTAACCAATGGAGTCCTGGATTTGGAGCTGTCCGAGGCTACCGCCCCCTGTTGGCGGTCAGACGCCTCGGAGCTCCTCCGGTACTTGTTCCCCATGAAGCGATCACACACTCTATCCAAAGACTCTTAAAGGAACGACTCTCAAACAGTTTCTAACTTTTAGCTGTTTTTAATCTAAGTTAAGGCAGAGGAATGATTACAGAGTTCAGCGCTGAGGCTCCCGTCTCGGACCGTCTGTTAGAGGATGACGAAGAGCCCCGATAGAAGGTCACATACAGTTTATATCTGGCAATCCAATGCAAGGGGTGGCTCTCCCCAGTGATTATCAGTAGACTATGTGTCACCATTGTGGTGTCTATCTGTTAGATTGTGTAGTAGCGGGTGTGTCCATACTTAATCTAAGTGTGGCTGTAGCTTTCTAAACAAACCAGTAATATCAGCTGCTCCACTATCTACCCCAGTGCCCCAGCTTCAGGTCATTTATGACAATCCTTGGGTCCATCTGTCCCTTTACTGTATGTCTATGAGCATTCCTTATCCTATTGTAACAGAAGGTAAACATTAGAACTTATACTTTACTTCACTACTGCATAAAAGGGAAAAACAGCTATGAGCCTATTAATAAAGGTTATTCCAAACATGACTATGAATCTGAAAATATTATTTAATATCTAATATTAATATTTTAATATTTTATCAAATAATATTTCGGTCTGTTAAGGTTTGCCTGTGAATACCAGCCTAGTAAGGTGGTGGTAATAGGACAAAATCAAAAGGGTGAGCCAAGCTCTGACATTATTGAACAACAAAACTCTGCACACACATGGAATGAATTCACACAATTTCTTAAAATACAAGAATTTATTAACATAAATAAGTCAACTCAAAGTCAAACATATTTCAATCAACAAACTCTTTACTATGCTAAAACAATCCAACTAACTAACAAGCAGAATTAAAGAGGGAAGGGAAGACTAATGGGCAATATAAACAAGTTGATAAAAGATGGTTGAAAACCATGACCAAAAGAGTGATGCAACATTACCATGCAATGTTTATGTTTAAGAACCAAGGATTATCTTAAAGAATCTGTAAGTGAAGTTAAATTAGTCTTGGAACTAACCTAGGCAATAATCAGCATACATTTAGACAACCATTCATAATGTAAGATCAGATAAAATATTATTTTAATAAAAGAATGTTTTAAAGAATGAATGCTGAATAAAACCAACCTTCTGGATGACTAATTCTCAATGGTGTCTCATCAGATGCCTTTGTTTATTAAAATAATATTTAAAGAAATATTATTAAGGAAATAGTAAAATATTTAAGGAAATATTTTGGAAAAGAGCCAAATCTTTCTGAAGAAATGGGGCTTAATGGTGTTTACTTAGTTATCAAGTTTAGTAAAATAATGTTTAGGGAACTAATATTTACTGGATTGAAAACTAACAACCGTTTTGGGTAAATATTCTTTAGCAGGCAAGCACGTGCAGGCAGGTTTGTCTTAACTTTAAAAACACACAAACACAGAACACAAAACTGAGCAAGTGTGCTGCAGATAGCCTGCTAGCACTAAGATAGCTGAGTCTCACACAAACAAAACCAAACTTCATAAAATGAAAAACGTTTAGATCATTTCATTCTAAATCAAACCCAAACCCTAACCTCGTAGGAACCATGCTGAGGAGGAATTATCCGGGCGACGACAAAGTTTGAAGAAACATCCACTTTGAACGAAGGTTAGCTTCAGCTAACTTCCGGAGCTGTTGGGGGGGAGCTCACTGTCCACCGACCAAACTGCAAGTTACCGGTAACCACAGTGATGCGTCCGTTGTCCTTCTTCGGGACTGGAAAATCGCTCCACTCGGCGTCGTAGAGACAGGGTCTCTGCAGGGAACAGTTTGTTTTCTGTAGATCTCAGAGAGAAAAGTCAAGCCACGCTTGTACCTTAATTATCCCTTTATGAATGAATCTACCGGATATACGAACAGTGATTCATTTGTACTTAACTCAGTGCATATGATCGATGATCGTATGACACTCTCGGATCCAGTTGAAGAGTTATGTCTGTTTGCCAGCAAAAAGACATTAGCGCGCTGGGTCTCTCTGTCCAGAGAGCGATTCAAAGGTGGGGGTCTTATACGGCATTGGCATCATGGGAAGTCTGCTGTTACCCCCCCATCTGAAGTTGTGCTGGAAGTCGGTTAACAATTTATTTTCAAAGTTCCAGAAAAGTTTGTACCGCATCTTTCATGTTGTATCCATGGCTGTGGGTCCCAACACCTTTATATTTAAGAATTGGTCTGAAGCTGTTGAAAAGATTTGATTCAGAGAAAGAGTAAAAAATATTTAAATATTAAATTTTTTTTTACACTTTTATAAGAGGTACTGTTTTGCGACCTATGAGCAAAAAGTGTATGTTCAATACAAAGGTCTCCCTAGGGTTAAGCCTCTCTCTTACATATAAAATAACATTTGGGGAAAAGCCATTGGTCTGCAAATAATCATCAATAAGGTTGTGCAATAAGGCTGCTTATGTTATTTATTATGTCAGTCCAGTATTGTCCTGGGAATGCCAGCCCAATATGGCAGTGGTATTAGAACAATCGATGAAAGAGCGTTTTGAGCACTTGCATTATTCAACAGCAAACTCTGCACACATATAGAATAAATACACAACTTCTTAAAATCTGGCGTGGAGCCTATGCCGGTTCATGGCATAGGTAGCTCAGTTCGGGCACTGTGGTTGTTGAAATGGCCTAAGGTTCTCTGATGGTGCCAGCGGGGCCCCTTGTATTGGGCTAGTTGAGGACCATGGAGGCTGCGTGAAATACAGTGTGCCCCTCATACCTTGGTCCCTCCAGGTTCCAACAGCTGCGGTGAGCTGGTGCCTGCACTGTGCACTGGAGGCATCTCCCCTGCCTTGCAGCCGGGGCTTGGTTCCTCGCCTGGGCAACCATGGAGACCGGTTTCTGGGCTTGGTCGGCGTAACTGAGGGTGGTATTGTGGCTGAACTGGGGGGTCTCACTCCGTGCGCAATGGCCTGGTGGCTGCTGCTCCTTGGCCTAGCTGGTGACCCACTTTTGTGCGGAAAATATGGCTTCCTTGGGGTGATGCTTTATGTCTGGCTGCCAAGGACTGCTTTTGCTGCTGCTCTTTGGTGCTGTGGTTTGTGGGCCTTCCAACATTCTCTCCACACTTACAATTGTACACTTCCAGCTGACAAACTCACACTCACATGCACCCACTCAACACAAACAAACTTCTTTCTACACATACGCACACCTATGCACCACTACACTATTACTCCAAACGGTTGGAGTACAAACACATTAATATAACATCAATTGACCCTTTCCACTGGCTCTATTTAGGTGGCACGGCTCCGCTTGCCTCGGTCCTTCTCTCGGCACAGTACTAGTTGTGTTTCCATTGACCCACTGAAAGCTGGCTCCATCCGTCAGTGTAGTATAAATAATACATAAATAGAAAATAAAAACATCAATAAACAAAATACAAATAATGTTTCTATTACTGTATAAGCAAGGCTGTCTCATAAATATTATATATATATATTATATATATATATATATATATATATTTTGGACGTATAAAATGATCCACCAAAATAATTATCTGGAACACAGCTCAGCCAGAACTTATAAAATAAGGCACCAGGGTTCTGATGTGAGGGTGGGGGGCAGAAAAAATGGAGAGACGCTGCCGTCTGGTATATCTCCAGAGTTAGCTTGAAGAATATCGAGTTAATTTCCTGCTAAAAGGTTGCACACAAATAAACATGTTGGACACAAATGTAACATGTTGCACACAAATAAAACTTATTTTACAAACTTTCCTCAAACGTTGCACTCAAAATTTATAAACTGTCTCCGACTACAACATGGTTTCTGCTCGCATATGAAACAGCCTCTCCTTGCCTCGAGTCAATTTCACACCCCCGCGGCAAATTTCTGCCAAAAGTCACATGATACATTAAGAATTGTCATTCTGACTTCGCGACAGCAGGAGGCGCAATCGAGACAACTGAAACGCGCCGGGAGGATTAGTTGGGGTGGTTAGGCTGAGTAAGACTGATATCATTTCACAGCTAACACGACGTGCACCCCACAGATGAGTTTTAAAACTTTCCCAGTGAAAAATTAATAGCTAACTATGTCATAATTATGCAGGGCATATACGATTTCAGTTTAATGCCACTGCAAAGTTACGGTAAGGTACCGTATTACTTTTCAAAGCAAAAAACGTGTTGCGCAGCAATAAGTGTTTGCTGTTCTGTGATCTCTACACGGGAAATCAGACCCTTGATCATTTAAAAAAACTAAAGCACATATATTGCTGTTTCATGGGTTTTTAATGCATGTATCATACAGAAGAATCAACCTAAATAAATTGTTCTCTGAAGATGATTTTCTTCAGTTTATTTTTCAGTTTAATTTTGACCCCTCTCTGTCTGTCTCATTCATTGTGTCCTCGGACAAGACACTTCACCTGCCTTGCCTGCTGATGGTGGTCAGAGGGTGGTGCTGACTGTATGGCAGCATCGCTTCTGTCAGTCTGCCCCAGGGCAGCTGTGGCTAGAATGTAGCCTACCACTGTCAGTGTGTGAATGTGTGAATAAATGGGTGGATGACCGATTGTAGTGTAAAGCGCTTTGGGGTCTCTGGGGACTTGATAAAGCGTTATACAAGTGCAGGCCATTTACCATTTATAATTCAGTGTTTTTTGTTGCCTGTAAGTAAAAATACCAAAAATTTGATTATTGTTCAAACAAATAAAATCATTCACCCCTGTGAGCACCTCCCCCACAATTAACTGATGCTCCAGCAATTGTATTTCAATTAGTGTTTTCTGCAGCTGCATTTTTAGGTATTGCTTTCTGATTACACGTTTCAATGTTGTTGTTTTTTTTTGTAAGTACATCTTGTAAAGCTGTTTCACAGAGAGCTTTAGGACAAAAAATATTTTTATTTCTATTTCATGCCTACTCTTTTTCATATTAGATCATGAGCCAACCTTTAACCTCTTACACATCATTAACTGCATGTGTTGAACAGCCAGTACATGCTGTGTAATTCAGTTGGTAAACATAAAAATACCTTAAAACTGGACCTTACCTGACCTAACTTTATTTCAATATTTCATCTTGATTTGATGACATGTCCTTTTTGTGCTTGCTGGATTGCACTTACATACACATTTATTGACCACACAAAAACTTTAGTTTTTTGGATGTTGAATAAGCGTAATGTCAAAAATGCAACTTTAATTTTCCATCAGATCACACACACGCATTGACTTGTCAGCAATTCTCTGCCCCACTAACTCTTGATCTTTTGTAGCAGCAACAGTATTGCTTTTTGTTAAATAGATTTTGATATTCCTCATATGCCGTCAGTATTTTTAATTCTCTCAACGAGAAATACGCACTTCGAGGGTTCTTATTTCCTCCTGTTGTCTAGGTGAATCGTGTCATCTGCCTTCCATTGATGAGGGCTTCTTATAGGCCTGCACTCGTGCTTAACTGGACTCAATGTTGATTAACTCAGTTGTTATCATCTGTTCTGAAACTGAAAACCTAGAGTATCACAGAGCAGAGCAAGTCTACTCAGAGCATCTGCTTTCTACTCAGATCTTTTTAACCCCTCTTTCTGAAACGGGGCCCTGAATGAGCATGTAGCGACAGTGGACAATCGCTTCAATTGTTTGTAACTTTGCAGCAATCACTCATACAGAGCATGCATGTAGCGACAGTGGAAAGGTGAACTTCCCTTTAATAGGAAGAAACCTCCAGCAGAACCCGGCTCAGTGTGAGCAACCATCTGCCACAACCGTCTTGGACCTGATAAGAATATGATAGAAAAATATACAAAACAGAAGTCAAAAAGCTAAATGAAAAAGCTACAAATTACTTAAACAGCCAAAACGTGCTCCTCAAATTCTAGCCTCACAGTAGTCACCTAGAGCCTGCACAGTTGGGTGAGAAACAAGGTAGTGGTTTGATGGTAGTCAATATGTCCCAATATTCAAATTAAAATTTATTAATGAAATGCTTTTTAATTTTCAAAATGAAGCTGCATTTTTTGACTCGTAAATAAAATCAAAGAGGACATTCCACGTCCCTAGAGCCAGCCTAAGCATCCGGGGATCGGACCGCCAAGGTCTCCACCTTCGTCTGCCGCCCAATCCTCTTTGCACCGGTCCCTCACGGTTCCCCCTGTCCTCTTCAGGTTGGAGGGGAGTTCCTGCCTCAAGTGGAGGAGTTTAAGTATCTCGGGGTCTTGTTCACGGGTGGGGGAAGAATGGAGCGGGAGATCGACAGACGGATCGGTGCGGCTGCCGCAGTAATGGGGGCACTGTGCCGGTCCGTTGTGGTGAAGAGAGAGCTGAGCCGAAAAGCGAAGCTCTCGATTTACCGGTCGGTCTACGTTCCTACCCTCACCTATGGCCATGAACTTTGGGTCATGACCGAAAGAACGAGATCCCGGAAACAAGCGGCTGAGCCGGGCACTGCCTTAGAGATTGAGGGAGGGGTTTGGAGTAGAGCCGCTGCTCCTCCACATCGAGAGGAGCCAGTTGAGGTGGCTCGGGCATCTATACTGCATGCCTCCTGGACGCCCTCCTCAGGAGGTGTTCCAGGCACATCCCACCGGGAGGAGGCCCAGGGGACAGCCCATGACACGCTGGAGGGACTATGTCTCTCGGCTGGCCAGGGAACGCCTTTGGCTCCCCCCGGAGGAGCTGGAGGAGCTCTCTGGAGAGAGGGACGTCTGGGGGTCTCTGCTGAGTCTGCTGCCCCGGCGACCCGGTCCTGGATAAAGCGGAAGACGACGAGTACGAGAATAAAATTAAATATAAATCATTCAAACTTCACTTTCAGTTATTTCTCCAAGACTGTTTAAATTGTAAAATAATTAAAATGATAAATAAAATAACGTTCATTTTCAAAACATGTCCCAGCAAAAAGTGACCAAAATTTATTTTGAAATGTCAAATTTGAAAATTAAAATGTGTTAACAGAAATGCTTTTCATTTTAAAGTAATAGCTGCATTTTGTGACTCATAAATGAAATTGCTTCTAGATTGCTCATTGTGTAACACAACTAAAGAAATAACTAAGAGGAAAATGCTTTTTCGTTTTCATGCCCCGCCCGCAAAAAGTGTTCCATAAATAAATTTGACTTCGCAATTCCGAGCGGCGCAGGAGAGTGACGCCAGTGGTCACTGTCCTTCTCCTGCCCCAGACCGCACCATTATCCATCTTGTATGTTAGGTGGCAGAGACTGCACGTAACATGGCGCTCCCTCATACCATCGCACAAGCCTTGTGTTTGGGGCTGATTTTGTGAGAAGTATGTGTCTGCAGACCCGAAGGCCGCAGTTTTTGACCTGCAGTTCTAGATCTCTTGTCTTCCGCGACAGCGCCATCTATGTCCTTCTCCGAGTCAACATGGATGGCGAATGGAAAGTAAGTATTAAACGTCAATCAAATTTCTTATTTAATACTGTCAAACTATTGTTGTGGTATTATATTATACGAATATATTTATATAATATTATCTTATATAATATGTATATTATATTTATTATATTATAAATATTATAAAATATATATAATGTGTATATATTAAATATATAATATAATATAAAATATATATATATATAAATATATATTATTATTTATATATATATATTACACACTCTAAAAAAAAAAAAGGGGAAACACTTAAAACAACAAAATAAAACCCAAAGTAAATCAAACTTCTGTGAAATCAACTGTCCACTTAGGAACAAACTAAAAATCATTTTCACATGCTGTTGTAAAAATGGAATAGACAACAGGGGGAAATCTTTTGAATACAAACACACTCAAAAAAGAGTGGTTTTTCAGTGGAGACCCCGCCACTTCTCAGACCTATTCTTTTTGGCTGATGTTTTGGGGTCCCCTTTTGAATGTTGGTGGTGCTTTGCTGGAGCACCCCGCCTTTGTCAAGGAGGGGAAAAGGAGGAGCCTGCCCCGAGCCCCAAAAAAACCCCCGCAAGCCCAATGTGCATGTGTCTGCAAAAAAGGTTAGAAAAATGACTGCATGAGGATGGTAGCGGGCCCGAGTCTACAATGGGGGGTTTTGCTCAAGCCCCACCGTGCAGGAAGCTTGGCATTGCCCCCCAACACCAGGATTGGCAAAATTTCCCCTGGTCCCTGTGCCCCTTTTTCAGATGAAAGCAGGGTTTAAAATGAAAACATGTGACGACGTGACAGAGTCTGGGAGAACCCGGGGGGCGATCTTCTGCCCGCAAAAATCCTTTGCATGACCGGTTTGGCAGTGGGTCTAATGGTGTGGGTGGATTTTTTTGAAGGGCTCTGCCTTGGTACCGGTGAGATTCAGACCCTTGTGGGCCATATGCTGGGCCAGTTTGGCCCTGGGTTCCCCCTAATGCAGGAAATGCTAGACCTCTGGGCGGAGTGGTACAGTTCCGAAGATGAAGACCTTGAAGCTTGGGGGGGCCCGCCGGTTCCCCAACCCGAATCTGTTTGAACACATCTGGGACATCGTCTCGCTCCTCCACCAAAATTTCGTTGCACCACAGGGTGTCCAGGTTGGCGGATGCTTTAGTCCAGCTCTGGGAGGGTCCCCCAGGAAACCATCCACCGTCTCACAGGGCATCCCCGGGGCTTTGTAGGGGGGTCATAAGGCCGGGGAGGCCACACACAATCTGAGCATCTTTTTGACTATTTTTTAGGGACTTCTAAAATTTTTAAAAAATTCCCCTTAGTGTTTTTTTTCCCACTTTAATTTTTGTGTGTGCCCCAAAATCCAGGCCTCTATTTTAATTTTGATTTCCTTGATGTTTTTGTGTGATTTTTTTTGTCAACACTTTTAAACTTTGTACAGAAAAAATTTATTCAATTTAAAATTTTTCATTAATTCAATCTGGATTGTTATTTGGTGTTCCCTTTATTTTTTGAGCGGGTTGGCCCTGTGGGAAAAAAACTTCTCACAAATCGCCGAAAACAAAAGGCTTGTGCGATAAATGGGGAAAACGCCAGGTTAGTGCATGTCCCCCCACCTAACGCAAGATGCATAATAGTGCGGTCTGGGGCGGGGAAAAAAAGAGTTCCACAAGTCCTCTCCTGCCTGCTTGTAATTGCGGTAAAATTGATTTTTTGCGGGGGGCGGGCATATAGCAAAATGCTTTTTTCCTCTTAGTTATTTCATTAGTTTTGTGTCATGAAAAGAAAAATGAAAACGCTTTTTTAAAAAGTCTTAGCAATGTCTTTTGGTAAAAAAATGCAGTATGACTTTAAAATGAAAAAGCATTTCTGTTAATACATTTTGATTTTCAATTTGACATTTGAAAATGAATTTTGGTCATTTTCTGAAATTTTTAAAGAAAAAAAATGTTAAATGTTATTTTTATTCTCTTTTAATTTATTTTCCAATTTGAGCAGTCTTGGAAGGAAAAAAAAAAATGAAATTTTAAAATGTTTATTTTAAATTTTATTTTTTTGGTCAAAAAATGCGGTTCTTTTTTAAAAATGAAAAAGCATTTATAATACATTTTATTTCATATGTTCCTTTTGTTCCAAGGAACCCCCTCCCCCCTTTTAATAAGCAAACAATCACTAAGACATCTATGTCCATGCACACATTGGCAGTGAAGGTGGGTACAACTGCTTAGATCAGATTAACTTTATTGTCCAAAGGAAATCTATCTTGGATACAAAGACTGGCTGCCACTTAAAAATTAAATCCATAAACATCCATTTTCTTTCACTGCATATTGCAAATTGTCTGCAATATGGTGACCTCTTGACTTTGTCTTTCCCTCCTGGTAAAATAAAATCTACATTTGTCTTTCAAAACACTACACCCCCCAATATATTAATTCAATGCAGTCTCAAGTTAGCAAAATTTCCTTGCAATATTTTCCCAGAAGCAATAGTTTTAAAGGCTGACCTGAACCAGGAGTAAAAGAAAGCATAAATAAATGGATTAAGCATCGAATTGGATAATTTTAGCCTTTTTGGGTTTAAATCACAGAAGGGTTACTGAATTACTGGAAAAGGCAAAAACGTGATGAAAAGGGAAGAAGGGTCCAAAAAACAGAAAAGCCCCCCAAAACAATCAAATTTTTAGTGGCTTTTTTTTCTACTTACTCACCTTGCTCCAATTTTGTCCTTTTTTGGGTGCTCCGTGCCTGTCTCTTGCAACAACAAAGATCTTCAGGTAGATCAAAGCATTAGGACCACGGGAGGTAAATGATAATATCGGTCCATAGTTTTGCCATCAGAACTCAATAAAACGGTTTTTAAACATTGTTCATTTTTAATTTTGGAATTTCCCCAATTCCAAAGAAAGGAGAAAAAACCCCGCTTTACAGCGTCATGATTTTTAACAACGTGACGGCTGATTTTAGAACTATAGGTTAGAGGCTGGCACACTGCGTAATACCTGCAAACTGAAAAAACCCAAGGTGCAAAAAAAGACAGTGCTAAACAAAATATCAAAGCTGTCTCGGATCTTGCAAAAAAAAAACCCTTTTTTATAAAGAACTGAGAGAGAAGGCCATTTTGAAGGAAATACAAAAAACCCAACAAGAAGGTCAGCCAAGCCAAGACAAAAAGAGAGTGTTTTTGGGTGTGTCAGCTGTTCAAAAAAAATGATTTAGATTACTACAAGAGGTTTCCAATACTGTTTTAAAAAGATAAAAACATAAGAAAACCATATAAAATTACACATACAAAAAAGGGTTGTGGGTTTTTTGTAAAAGAAATTAAGAATTTTATAGCATGGATGAAGTCAGTCAGAATTCTGTTGTTTACAGTCACCGTTGGGGCCATACCTAAACGTTAAAAACTATATAGACATAGAGACAAAAAAACAAACATCATTAATATCATTTCAGAAAGCATCAAAAACAGGGCATTACTCTAAAAATTTCATTCAACACTTGAGGCGGGTCGTAAAATCTGTTATGCTTTTTGCCACGATCCCCTAGCTAGAACTTTTGGAAAATCCCACCCACCTCTTTTTCACCACATAATTGCTGTCCAAAGGATTTTGTAACTGCTTTTCCAATGAGATGTGTGTAACTATCTCTTCCCGAGAGCGTGAGAACAATTAGTTCCTAAGAGTAGTGTTTTTCTATGAATCCCTCCCGTTGCCATGCTTCCGGAGTGCAAACCCGTTGGGACGGGGAAACCTGTTTTTTTTAAATACGTGTTTCTGTTTTTTCTGCCTTGCTTCTATACATTATAAAGCTGACTGTTTTGTGGACATCTTTGTTTTATTTTCCTTTTGTTACTGCACTTGTGTTTAGAGATCACGTGAGCAGCCAAGCTTCCATTGTTTTTTTGTTTTGTTTTTTTTACAATGTGTTTTTTTAAACATGTCCTGTCCGGCAGAGTAGCACTCAGAGTTGTTGTCTAAGTGCCAATAAGAAGCCCAACATGTTTACTTTCACAAATGGAGCATTACAGCTTTTGTTATAATGCTCCCCTTGAGATATACAGTATATGTATATACACTGCTCAAAAAATAAAGGGAACACTCAAATAACACATCCTAGATCTGAATGAATAAAAATTTCTTTAATCCTTTTCTGTACAAATTAAAAGTTCGAAACAAAAACACAAAAAAAATCATCAAAGGGGAAAACAAATTTTTTAACCAAATAGAGGGGGTGGATTTGGAGCACACCAAAAAAAAGTTGAAAAAAAAACTACGGTGATCTAACTTTGATGTAATGTCCTTAAAACAAGTCAAAAAGTGTCGTATTGTGTTGGCCTCCCGTGCCGTATGACCTCCTACAACCCCCGGGCAAAGCTCCTGATAGAGGCGGATGGTCTCCGAGGATCCCTCCCCAACCTGGACTAAAAACATCCACCCAAATGCTGGGGCAGTCTGTTTTTTTCCCAAATGGGCGTTTTGGGGGATTTTGGGCGGGTACCCTGAATGTTCCCGGGTTTTTCTCAAAAACGGGGTTCGGTCTGGAGAACGGCGGGGGCCCTTCATAGCTTCAATGTCTTCAATCTTGCAGGAAAATGGGTGACACCTCCAGCCCCATGGAGGTCTAGCATTCTCCTGATTAGGGAGGAAAACCCCGGACAACCGCCCACAAATTGGGATCCAAGGGGTTTTGAGGATCTCCCTCTCGGTTTCCTAATGGGCCCCAGGCTACCGATGGCGGAAAAACATGGAAGGGGCCCCCCAAAACCATTACTACCCCCCCCCGCCAAACCGGGGCAGCTTTAAAAGGGGGTTTTTTGCAAAGGGAGCAGAAAAGCTCCCCCACGGGGTCTCCAAAAACCTTTTTCATGCTGTCACATGGGGTCAGTATAACCTGCTTTATCTGTGAAAAACACAGGGGGGCCCCCTGGGGAATTTGCCAATTCCCCCGGTGTTCTGTTGGGAAATCCGGGAAGGGCCTACGGGGGGTTGGCCTGTGAGGGGACCCCCCTTTGTGGGGCTCAGACAGACAGCAAAAACCCTTTTTGCCACACTTTACATTGAAAGTCCATCCTGGATGAGCTTCAATACCTGAGCCACTTGTGGGGGGTTTTAGAGGGCCGTTCTGCTAAAACCCCGGGTTTTGGGGAAAACACCACCCAAAATTCAAAAATGACCAAAAAAAATCACCAGGGAAAACATAGGGAATTTGGGAAATGGTCTGTGGTCCCCCCCCTGCAAACCACTCCTTTTTTGAGTTTTGGGTGTCTTGCTAATTTTGCCAAAGGGTTTCGCCCCCTTGTCTATTCCTTTTCACCAAAACATGTGAAACTGATTGTCAGGGTTGCGTTCAAGTGGACCGTTTGATTTCCCAGAATTTTAAAGTACTTGGAGTTAGTTTTGTTGTTTTAATGTTCCCCTTTTTTTTTTTGAGCAGTGTATTATTAAAATTATAAAATATTTAATATATAATATATATATCAATTTTTTTAAAAAATTTTTTAAGGGGAAAAAAATTTCCCCCAAAAAGGAAAAAGGGGGAGAGGTGGGGCAAAAAATTTTAAAAAGGGGGAGAGGGGGGATTAAAAAAAAAAAAAATAAAAAAGGAGAAAAAAAAAAAAAAAAAAAAAAAAAAAAAAAAAAAAGGAAAAAAAAAAAAGGAAATTTCAAAAAAAAAAAAAAAGAAAAAACAAAAACACCCCCTAGGGGTTCCCGGTTCTGAAACCCGCCAAAAAAAAAGCGGGGAAAGGGAAAGGGGGAAAAAACAGGACAAACCTACAGAAAAACCCTTTTTTAAAATAACCCCGCCCTTTTGAAAAATGCAAAAAAACCCAAGGACTGCAACAACAAGCCCCCAGACCCCCCGGTTTACGGATCCAGGGAAACGCCCCAAAAGACTCTAGGCCCAAATGCACACAACCGCCAACGGAGGGGGCCATCCCGACACAGGGGGGGGCCCGGCCCCTCCAAAGAAGTCACTGGAGTGAGCTACACACACCCCCCCACCCCGCCCCCGGGCAAAAAGAACCACCAACGCAACCGCAGGGGGGTAGAGACAAAAAAAAAACCCCCGGGCCCCAGGGGGGTTTGGAAGGGGGGCAAAAAAAGGGGGCCCCACAATTTTATGGGGCGGGGAAGCTGGGGTTTCAGGGGAGGGGGCAGCCCAAAACCCAAAACCCCCTTCCAAAAATAAACCCGGCACCCCACAGTCACAATCCCCATTTTCCCATCCTCAGGGTTACACATACAAACATTCCCCCACCCAGACACCCAACATAAAAAAATACCAAAAAATTGAGGCTTTTTTGAAACCCAATCGGCCCCCCCGCCCCTTAAAAACACTAAAAATCCAAGGTCCAATACTGAATGCCGAGAGGCAACTGACCCAGGGGGTGGTCTCCTTTAATTTTGGGGGGGGAGAAGACAACCGCCCAGCCAAACCCGTCCAGACGAAGCCGGCACAGCCTGAAAAACCCAAAAACAAGGCCCACCCCACCCGGGCCCCAGGGTTTTTAGATATCGAAAACCCCCCCCCCCAATTCCCCCGAAAAACCCAAAAATTTCCATGAATCCCCCCCCCACGGGGCCCACTCCCAAAAAGCTACACCCCCAAACAGTTGGAAGACACATCCCCCAAAAGCTCGGCCCCTGCATCCCGCCCCCTCTCCAAGGGACAAAACCCCAGCCTTCCCGCCCCCCCCCCCACACATGTTCTTT